>JAKIJQ010000085.1:600000-892500 GCA_023373905.1 Rhizoglyphus robini
TAGAAACAAATAAATTATTACATTAATTGCAAAATTGAATCATTAATTTATGAGAGAAATATCCCCTTGTCATGACATTGTCACGTATTATATGTTACTACCAAGATCAGGTGAGTCAGCTTTTATTTTGTTCATTTCCTCTTGTAGTGAGTAAATGAGTGAGATTTCAATTTAAAGTTTGTTTTAAGTTTAAATTTAATTTAATTCCAATTCGACGAGCTCAAATTGGGCCATTGTCGAATGGTAAGAGAGCGACTTGACATCCAAAATGGCTTTGTTATTCCAGAACGTTGCCACTTGTATAATCTATCCATTTGTGTATTTGATCAATCTGACCAAGGCCCATTTTCAAGTTGCCTTCAATCAATTTGACCCAATTGTGAGTGTTTCTGATGCAGCGGTGAGGTCAATTTCTACTTTAAATTCGTACCGTGTCGAGCACGCTCGTTCCATCGAATACAATCAACGTTACTTTGCGTTGCCCTTTTTTGTGTTTATCACACTGTTGGTCGACACAATTTGGATACTGTATGACAACGATTTCGAGTACTTCAAGCGACCTATCCCGGAGATGTTCACTCACAAAATGTATCCGCCCAAATTCTCGTACCAATCGGACATGATCATGATTGTGGTTGGCCTCGTTTGCCCGGTCATTTACTATTACCTGTGGAGGGCCACCTGGCTGCAGGACAAGTTCGTCATGTATATCCTCAAGTCTTCCGACAAACTGATTGTCAACCAAAGAGGTAATTTATTGGTGGTATTATAATTACCGTAAATACCCGAATATAGCCCGCACCCCGTGTATAGCCCGCACCCGTGTATAGCCCGCAGAAAAATTTGCTTCGGTAAATAATCCCGTGTATAGCCCGCACCCATGTATAGCCCGCACTTTTGGAAAACCCACTAATTTGCCCATTATAATCTTGGTTTATGGGTCCATTTTGTACTAATTTTGCGTTATTTGTCATATTTTGAATGCTATTTACCTGAAAATACCCAAATAAGGTAAAATTTGGGCCTAAAATAAGAAAAATTGAATCGATTTGCTAGGATAGGTTAAAACTTTCGAAAAGTATCCTGTGTATAGCCCGCACCCGAATATAGCCCGCAGGAGGCCACAAAAAAAAGTTGTTCCGTGTATAGCCCGCGGGCTATATTCGGGTATTTACGGTATTATTAATTAATTGATGAATAATTGAATTTATAATTTAATTGATATATAACAACTATTTAGTTTGGAACAAGCAAAACTCGAAGCTTTTGCTAGAGAATCACAACAAGTTCAATCGAGTACTGAAAATATTTATGGCTTGCTCACACTCGGTGGTGATGCCTTACATTATTTCCAATTTTGCTCAAAAGCCATTCACCGGCGTGAAGCATTTCATCTCGTTGTACTTCTTTTTGCCAATACTTTTGTATTACTGTGTGTTTGGTGAGTAGTACTGATTGGTTATTGTACCAAACGATTGGTTGAACAAACAAACTCGTACACTTTCCTCTAGGAATCTTCAACATCTACATCTACTTCATGAACGCTTCCAAATATATCACAATCAAGCAGCGCTTTCTAATCACTCGAATGCGTAACTTGTTGGTGAAGTTATCCACGAAGCGACGAAACTTTGTGCGCCATCGAATTGAATTTCGCTCGATCAATCGCGATGTGGCGTATCAGTGCGCCGAGGTTGGCGAGTACAATCGCTTCTGGAGTGCACTGCTCACCTGTCTCCTGCTCATCTGTATTGACTGCTTCTGTTACATGATGTACACGAACATATTCCTGCAGTCGGCCTTCAATGAACAGATCTATTATTTGTATTATCAGCTTGTGATGGGCATAATGATCTTTGTGGTCATAACTCGTTGTTCAATGGTGGATTTCTACAATCACGTCTTCTACAAGTTTAACATGAAATTGTTGGCCAAATTTCAACTGGGCCCTAATAAGCTCGCTCCTAGACAGTTGCATAATGTGAGTAATTGTGGTTGATTATTCGATTTATTTGTTTATTTCATTTGTTTGCAGATCTACAAAATTGGAGCCAATCAAGGACTGACTAGCTACTGCTTCCGACTGACCAACAGCTACAGTCTCGACTCGACTGCTTTCAACATGGTATATATGCACTAATTGAATGCTAATTGCTATTGATTGATGAATTCATTTTGTGCAGGCAATCTACATCATCAGTACTTTCTTTATCCACTTGGTCAAGGATCGGGCTGTTCAACAAGCAAAGCAACCGGGCAATATATAATT
Organism: Rhizoglyphus robini; assembly: GCA_023373905.1. Classification (NCBI taxonomy): domain Eukaryota; kingdom Metazoa; phylum Arthropoda; class Arachnida; order Sarcoptiformes; family Acaridae; genus Rhizoglyphus; species Rhizoglyphus robini. The sequence goes on from JAKIJQ010000085.1 coordinate 602,270, forward strand.
TGTAGTTTTACTATTTCTTCACGATATTTCAGTACTGTTTTGTGTAACTTGGGAAACCGAAAGCGAGAATAAGTACGAGAACAGAATTTATGAGATTTAACTTTCAATGTTCTTTTTTGTGATACGTAGTTAATTTGTATGGATTCTCTCGTATAATATCTCTCGAAACACGAAAGTTAGCCGAATAGGAATTATTTTTCGATTACTGTACCCACTGCTTGTGGAGCCTCCACTGTGTTGACTTGTGAAGCAGTAGAACTGTAGTTCAGTTGAGCTCGAAAAACAAAACCAGTAATTTGTGGTACCACTCTAAGATTTTCACTCTTATCATCTAAAAATTAAATCATAGCTTATTCACGTGGTCCTAAACATGCTGTAATTTTTTCATTAGATTCTGAGAGTCCACACACACAAACCATGCTGATCGTTAATTAAAATAAATTTATTTATTTACAGTTCAGTTATCTAGTATTTTTGGTTCAATGAAAAAAAAATGATTTTATGCCTAACAATTGGTGTTTTTTTCCCCCGGTGATAAGTCTTTTCCGCTCATCCTCAAAACCAACAACAACCTTGGGGGAATAAAAACACACGTTGAGAATAAACATCCTTTGAAAGATTATTACAACTAGAACTATTGGTATCCTTCCGACTTTTCTTTAATCTATATTATTACAATTTGTAATTTCCTGGTTAAAAAATAAAGTTACAAAACGAAAAGGTATCCTGTTAGATTTGTGTCACATGATTGGTCTGTAAGTTGAACACTTCCTTAAAGTTGGAATTGGCAATATATGTTGCTTACTTTTTTGTATCCGGTAGACGGGAAATTGCAACAAACTTTATTTCCGTGGCACAACAAATTGTTTGCTCATTGAATGTTTGTGATGAAAATTTAATAAAACAAAAATATCAAAGATCTACGTACATTAAGAAAATAGTAATTGTATCTGTATTGTAAATATGACTGCAAATAAAAGTTAATTAACTCAAAACTCAGGAAAATGGACAATTTTAAATATATATATATTAAAAACCTTTATAATGTATTAAACTTTCATTTTGTGTTTGCGCAAGTTTGGGAATCGACACAAATGCTGTTCGACCTCATCTAGAAATCGCTGATCTGTTTCAAAAATACTTTGGAATTCTTATATTTCCTTTAATGTACAAATACAAATTTTCCAAATTGGGAAAAATTATCGATAAAAGATGTGTCAATTGGTCAGCATAGAATAATGGATGAAGTCTTAAGTAAAATTTACAAGTCAAAACAGATGCAAGCAAAGTGAGTCGATTTTGTGCGGCTGCTTTTTCCAACTCGGCAAATGGAATGTCAAAGTTGTGAAGCTCAAGCCAAGTCAAGTGGATGAGTTTACCAAGATCATCAAGTACAGTGGGTCTAAGTGCAATTGGCAAATTCTTAAAATTAAATCACAAGTTAATGGACAAAAAAACAAATCAAACAAAGTGAACACATACCAAAGTGTCCAGGCTCAAATGCTTCAACGAATTAGCATGTTCACTGAGAAAGCGAACAACTTGTTCCCAGTCTTGATCGTGTGCACCATATCGAATGCAAACACGTAAATGAGTGACATTGGCCAGCCAGAGTGGATTGAGCTTGTTCTAGTGAAGTATTCTATTGTAAGAGAATGGTTCGGCAAAATAAACGCGAACACAATTTGGATTGAAGTGATAAATTTGCTGATTCTGACCATCGTCATACTGGTGTGCAATGTCGAACGAAAAATGTTCCAATTTGGACAAAGTTGGCGATAGTTTGGTGAGCGGCGGTGGGAGATTGGAGTAAACTAAAACAAACTGGCCAACAAGGTCGAGCTGTTTGAGGGACATCAACGAATTGATGTACAAGGACAAATCATCCACTCGATTGTAATCTAAAGGAATATAATAAAATTATTTTTATAATGAAAATTAAATATTTACAAAAAAAATATTTACCAAAACAATGAACGGACAGTTGGACAATGTTGGGAAATAAATGGAGCAAAGATCGCAAATATTTAGAGTGCGTTTTGGTGCTCAACAAATAGAGACATGTGGTACTTCGTAACCAAAAAGTAGTAGTTGACCGAGCAAGGGCTGACACTAGAGGGAGCTCGCTTTCGTTCAGTTCATTTTACAGGGTTCTGCAATGTTGTCTGTTGTTGCGCAGAATCTCAAGGAGAGGACTGCATTATGTTTGTCTATATTATTGCTCATACTGCTCAGGGCCCGAGTAAAAGAGTGATTTAATGGCAGACGCAGTCTAGAGGTTGACCGTCGTTCGGCCGGACACTGTCATACTTCCTCCATGTAAGCCAGTTGGTCAGGCACGCGGAAAAGGCTCACGGGAAGCGGATTGTATATTGTTATGGTATCTGCCGCCAATTGACCATTGGTGTGTGAGTGCTCGATGCGTACTTTCGTTATCTCGTGACCTCTGACCGAATGCATTTAAGCTCACTCGATGCGTGTGTTGGCTCGTTATGCAGTTTGTCTGTTTGCTTGGTTTGCGATGTCGTGCCACAAGTGGTCGTTTCAGTGGAAGAGACAATTCAAGGACATATGTAGTGAGTTGGTGCATTGCCGCTTTCATATGATTTTGTCGCCCTACTCGAGTTGCTGTCCGCGTCTCACCACCGACCATAAAGCCCATTTGAGCGCGCAATCGTTGTTGTTTTGTTTCTTTTCTTTTCGTTACAAATTAGACTTTCTCGATCTTTCCTGTCCTTGGAACGTTGGCCTAACGCAACTCATCTTCTCATCATGTGAACACAGCTCACCCGTCGCCTAGCCCCCCGAGCTCACCCTTTAGCCGCACTCAACGACGACAGGAAAATTCCTCGTATTGCAGTCTTCTCCCGCTCTCTGCTGTAATCTAACCTTTGCACTCATTTGTCATTTTTAATTGCTTCCATGCACACTCGCCCTCTATGCAAATTGTGTGTGTGCCCGTATATATTCACGTTTATCCTCATTCTGTAACTCACTTGTCCACTGACTGTCCGTGCATAAAGTTCACTCTCAGTGGCCCAATTCCTATTGATTAGCGAACCAAACAGTCATTGTAAGTTTGTGTTCGCATTTGCTGTCATTTACTCTTGTGAAGGTTTTTACCGTGGATTTGCTCTGGCCACGGGTTTTCCCTGGACCGGTCCACTAGTACCGTTCCGAATTTCATCGTCAATATAAAGAGCTAAAAACTAAACCTGAAGTGTGTGATTTATTTGGTCAGTAGATGTCGTGTGTAATTTGCCTGTAGAGTACGACATTTTGGCGTCCGTGACAGGATCCGACTGAACTGCATTCGGATTGGTAAGTCGTACAATTTGTTTGCCTGATTTCTCCTTTTCGTTTCTCGTTCGTTTCTCTGCATTTGTGTTGTATTTCGCCTCATTTGTTGTCTGCTCTTTTATAACTCATCTCTCATAATGGCAGGTCGTGGCAAAGCTTCTAATCCCTTTATTCTTACCCGAGCTGCTGCTAGACGAGGTAAGAGAGCCATACTGTCAGGCTTACCTGAGCCAAGCAGTTCCGCTCTCCAACTCGTGAATCGGGACAGTCCCGAGCTTGTTCTCGCAAGAGATATTCAGCGCAGTTTGAATGTTGCCAGTTTGGCTATTACTACTTATGATCCTTCTGTTGAACAAATGGTGTCTTCTGCTTTGAAAGTGCTTTGTCAGCATCATAGTGCCTTGTCCTCGAGAGTAGACGATCAAACTGAGTCCGATTTGATGAATGCGATTACTAAATTGCTTACTCTTAAGCAAACTATCAAGGACTCACAAGCATCGGATACTAGATCTGATGCCGGATCGGTCAGTACAGCCTCTCAGCCAGGAACATCTTCTGCTGAGGAACCGAGGATCAAGTTTTCTGATTTGCCTAAATTTAAGGGCAATTGTCTCGATTGGGTTAGCTTTTGGGGCAACTTTACTCGACTGGTGATTAATCGTAGAGGTTTATCTAAATCCTCTCAGTACCAGTATCTGTGTCAGTGCCTCACAGATGAGCCAATTGCTCGTCAAGTTAATCATTTTGACCCATTCGACGATTCATCCTTTGACAAAGCGGTTGATATATTACGGAAATTGTTTGAATATGGTCCTTTGGTTCGACAATCATTCGAGTCAGGTATTTCAGGTATTCCTCAGTTAACTGTCGAATCATCCCCGGATCAGTGGGCCAAGTTGCATGCTATATGCAACAATGCGGTCCAAAGAGGTTCCAAACTTGAGCCTCACGATCAAAGTGCATTGAGAGTTGCTCTCGAACTCAAAATGCCTGATGACGATCGGCGATTGTATCACAATCTTAGTACCGAGCGTTCATTGGCAAATTTGGCCCATTTTATCTCGGGTCGAGTTGAGAATGCACGACAAGATCTTTATGATCGCGCTTACCGCCCAACTAGTGAGCACTCAGCCCAATCTAAAGAAACCAGTGCTCAGAAGCCTAGTACATCTGAATCATCAAAACAGCGCGGGTCTAAGAAGCCTCCTAGGCGCCCAGGTCGTTCGAAGTCTTTCTTTACGAAAGGCACTGGCGGTAGTTGTCCCTTCTGCGGAGGTGGACACGAGCCAACTAGGTGTAATCTCAGTGTTCGTCAACGAATCGTAATTTGTGAAACTAGACCGCGGCGCTGCAAACGTTGTCTTGTGTCATTTGTCCCAGGGGTCACACATCAATGTAATAAAACCTGTGCAAAGTGTGGAGGCACCCATCACATAGCTTTATGCTACCATGACGAGAAAAAGTCCGGTGGTCCTTCTGGGGGCCCCGCTGGTGGCCCTGGTGGTCCTGGCGGTCCACCTGGACCCAGTTCGGGTGGTGCTGGCGCTGGAGCAGGTGGCTCTGGCTCAGGAGGCTTTCCGTCCAACAAGTGGCCCAATAATGGCGCCAACAGTAACAACGGTGGTAATGGACGGAGCGCTCCGAATGAATCAAAAGAAGCGATTGTCGTTCGGTCTTACGCAACTGTGGACCTTGGGAACGATAGTACCTTTTTACCAGTAGTGGAGCTATGTGCTAGGGCTACCCCTGGCAGTGAATGGATAAATTTGATTGCAATGATTGATAATTGTTCAACAGAATCGTTTATAGCTCAGGCAGCAGCACAGCAGTTGAATGCCGTACGTAATCGGTCACCTTTAAAACCAATTGAATCACTTGGTGGGCGATTGAATTTCAGCGTCAAAGAACAGTCTTCAATCTATGTTCGATCAAATCGATCTGACTACGAAACTGTTTGTTCGTTTTTGGTGATGCCCACTTCAATATTGACTGATTTGCCAGTGCCCGGAGTTGAGTTGCGTCAGTTAGCTAAGGAACGGGGCATTGACCTAGCCACTCCCCCCTCATTCAATGGCATGGCCAAAATTGATATGTTGATAGGAATGGATTTATTTGTCGATCATTTCATGTCTGTTCCCCCAGATGCGGTCATACTTAGGCCGGGCCTTGCTGCTTTCAACACTAGATTGGGGTGGATCATTGAGGGTCGAGAAGTGAAGGAGCGGACTGTTAAGGCGTTCCATTTGTCAACATCTGGAGCGCCGGCCAAGTGCGAATGTTGTTTGAATATGCAGAGATTGTACGATGATCCGGTGACGGGTCAAGAGAGCGATCGGGACGAGATTGGCGAGGAGTGGGGGGCTCGTTATGAGTCTTCACTTGAGTACGACTCGAATGGCAAGCGGTTCACGGCGAGACTGCCTTGGTTGTCGAATGAACGACCCCTGTGTAATTACCACGTCGCGAAAGCCCAATGCAAATCACTTCGATCGAAGCTACTGCGAGAAAAGAAGTTTGCCGCTTACGATGACGTGATCCGAACTCTCATCAAGGAGGGTTCCGCTGAGCCAGTTGACCCGAGTACTTCGCTTGGTGGGTACTACCTGCCTCACCACCCGATCTACAAAGAAAGCTCATCCACCGCAATTCGTCCTGTCTTCAACGCCAGTTCGAAAATGCGGCAACTGAAATCTCTTAACGAATGCATCTTCAAGGGCACTTGGGAACAGACCCAATTGCTGGATTTGCTGGTCCGTTGGAGATTGAATCATTATGTCGTCTTTGCAGATATCAAGAAAGCCTTCTTACAAATTCGAGTCCATCCAGACGACAGAAAATATCTTCGATTCTTGTGGTTCGAAGACGACCAACTAAGAACGTACCAGATGACTTCAGTTCTGTTTGGAAACAACGCGAGCCCGTTCATGCTTCACGCCACTCTACATCGCCTGTTCGCTGATCAAGCCGAGGGAAATGTTCGTGAGTTTCCTCGGTACATCTACATGGACGATGCATTGCCCTGTGCTTCTTCCGTTGATGAACTTTCGGAGACTATTGTGGCAATTCGTGATGTGTTTGCGCTCGGTTCCTTTGAACTACACAAGTGGGCTGCTCCTAAATGGCTCCAAACTGAACTTCCGAAGGACTTGAAAATTTCATTTGATGGATCCAGTCAACACAAAGCGCTTGGAGTCTTGTGGGACCTTGAGGACGATTCAATAAAGTTTGCTGTTCCATCTATGGAGGTTGTTGGATCGTCTGCCGATGAAGTGGAGTTGACCAGACGTCAACTGGCCTCATTCTTCGGTATGTTGTTTGATCCTATGGGTCTCCTCGGCGCTTTCCACACTCGTGTGAAAATCTTCATGCGAAAAGTACTGGAGAACTCTCCCCAGTGGGACGACCCACTAACTCATGACCTGGAAAAAGAAGCAATGGGAATTATCAAGCAATTCTCACTACTCCCGAATTTCTCCATCCCAAGGTCTTGTGCCCGAGGCGAGTATGACATCTTTCTATTCGCAGATGCATCCGCAGCCGCTTACGGCATTTGCGTCTATGTCTATCCTCGAGGTGCAGAGCACGGGGTCCTCCTACTTTCCCGAAGCAAGTTGTCTCAACCGAGTCGCACTATGCCGCAGTTGGAGTTGTGTGCCGCGGTCTTATCCGCGGAAACGTACGGTGCCTTGCGACAGGAATTTGGCTCGGCAAGCAAAATTTGTTTTTTCTCGGATTCAACTATCACCATCTGTCGAATTCAATCGAACCCGAACAAGCACGAACCATTTGTCGCAAACCGCATTCGAATCATTCAATCACACTCGACTCCAACTCAATGGTACCATGTCGATACAAAGAAGAATCCGGCGGATTTGATTTCTCGTGGAGTTTCTATGGAAGATCTTTACCGGAATCCGCTCTGGTTGCATGGACCTGATCCAGCGTGTCTCTCGTACGATCATCCAATCATTACGATGTTCGGACGCAGCAAGTCCTTCGACAGTAAGCCGATTGACGATCGAATCGCCAACACTTCATTTGATGTGCTGCAAATCACATTTACAAGAATACTCGAGTGCATACAACAGCGAGTGGATGTGTTGAGCCGAGTGAACGAGAACAAAGAAGTGAAACTCAGTCTCTCGCAATTAGCTGTTTTGCATATTTGGCGATTTGTTCAGTCAAAAACATTGTCGAAGGTTGTCAAAGCAGTCACAAACAAGCAACCAGTAGTATCGACAGAACACTCGAAGTTGAACTCAATGAAGCTGTTCGTCGACGAGCATGGCCTCTTGCGCTTGGATCGCCGACTTGAAAATGCAGACATAGAAGTCGAAGTTAAGAACCCCATTGTCGTAGTTGATCATCCATTGGTGCGAAGCTATGTCCAAATGTTACACTCCCGTCGCCTCTTTCATGCGGGAGCAACAACAACCGGTGCTTTTTTGAATCGCTGCATTCGTTTCGTTGATGGTTCCAGAATCATCAGTACGATTGTTCGAAATTGCCTCCACTGCAATCGGAGAGGTGGACCTGCTTACAATCCCCCGTACGGTCCACTGCCAAAAGGAAGAGTCGATGCCAAACGAGCTTTCCAAACGATCGGTATTGACATCTTTGGTCCGATTTATGATGCTCCTAGACCGAAACGAGGCAAGAAGCGGAAGGAAGTAAGGCCACAGAAGTATTATGGTCTGCTGTTTGTTTGTGCCGCTTCTCGAGCAATCCACATCGAATTGATTCTTTCACGATCGTATGAAAGTGTTCGAAACGCAATTCACCGATTCATCAGTCGCCGTGGTGTGCCTGCAGAAATATTTTCGGATAATGAGAAATCGTTTCTCAAAGTTAAATTGGCCACCTATTATCATTTGAGACGTTGCCGCAAGTTTCTTGGCCAAGAATATCCGGAAATGAAATGGCACCTGAATCCACCAGCAGCACCATGGTGGGGTGGCTTCTATGAACGATTGGTCGGTACAGTGAAGCGCGCAATTTTTGGCTTCAAACCGACTCGGCTATACTCAGTCGATGAACTTCAAACTACCTTCTCAATCGTTGAGGCCATGATCAACTCAAGACCATTGATGCGTGGGAGTGTTTCCGAACCAGCCATTACACCATCGCATTTAGTGTTGGGACACTGTTTGCTTTTGTTGCCTCCCATTCACTTAGATGGTGCTGGAGATGATTCACTCATCAACTACACTGGCCTCAAGGATAAGCTGAATCGATTTTGGCGTGTCTGGTCCTATGATTACCTCACTCAACTTCGTGACTATAACAAACCGAATCATCGGCAACCGAAAGAGGGTGAGTTAGTCATAGTTCGCCGTCCTGGAGCTGCACGTGGTGAATGGCCCTTGGCTGTAATCGATGACGTGATCTTGGGACCGGACAACGTGGCGCGCTTGGCTAAGGTTCGTTATCAGAATGGCAGCATTGAGACCAAAGCCGCGCACCTAATGTTTCCATTGGAAGCAGAAAACCCGAATTGATTCAAAAGTAAGTTTATTTTATGCTATAGCTGTGGGCGACCCCCCTCGGGGGGAATATGTGGTACTTCGTAACCAAAAAGTAGTAGTTGACCGAGCAAGGGCTGACACTAGAGGGAGCTCGCTTTCGTTCAGTTCATTTTACAGGGTTCTGCAATGTTGTTGTTGTTGCGCAGAATCTCAAGGAGAGGACTGCATTATGTTTGTCTACATTATTGCTCATACTGCTCAGGGCCCGAGTAAACGAGTGATTTAATGGCAGACGCAGTCTAGAGGTTGACCGTCGTTCGGCCGGACACTGTCATACTTCCTCCATGTAAGCCAGTTGGTCGGGCACGCGGAAAAAGCTCACGGGAAGCGGATTGTATATTGTTATGGTATCTGCCGCCAATTGACCATTGGTGTGTGAGTGCTCGATGCGTATTTTCGTTATCTCGTGACCTCTGACCGAATGCATTTAAGCTCACTCGATGCGTGTGTTGGCTCGTTGTATAGTTTGTCTGTTTGCTTGGTGTGCGATGCCGTGCCACAGGTGGTCGTTTCAGTGGAAGGGACAATTCAAGGACATATGTTATGAGTTGGTGCATTGCCGCTTTCATATGATTTTGTCGCCCGACTCGAGTTGCTGTCCGCGTCTCACCACCGACCATAAAGCCCATTTGAGCGCGCAATCGTTGTTGTTTCGTTTCTTTTCTTTTCGTTACAAAATAGACTTTCTCGATCTTTCTCGAGCACTTCGCGTCCTTGGACCGTTTGCCTAACGAAACTCATCTTCTCATCATGTGCACAGCTCACCCATCGCCTAGCCCCCCGAGCTCACCCTTTAGCCGCACTCAACGAAGCCAAGAAAATTCCGCGTATTGCAGCCCTCTCCCGCTCTCTGCTGTAATCTAACCTTTGCACCCATTTGTCATTTTTAATTGCTTCCATACACACTCGCCCTCTATGCAAATGGTGTGTGTGTCTGTATATATTCACGTTCATCTTCATTTTTGTATTTTCACTTGTCTACTGAGTGTCCGTTCGTAAAGTTCACTCTTAGTAGGCCAATTCCTGTTCATTAGCGAACCAAACAGTCGCATTGTAAGTTTGTGTTCGCATTTGCTGTCATTTACTCTTGTGAAGGTTTTTACCGTGGTTTTGCTCTGGCCACGGGTTTTCCCTGGACCGGTCCACTAGTACCGTTCCGAATTTCATCGTTAATATAAAGAGCTAAAAACTAAACTTGAAGTGTGTGATTTATTTGGTCCGTAGATGTCGTGTGTAGTTTGCCCGTGGAGTACGACAAGACACAAAAAATCTTTTTAAATTTGCAAATCCAAAAAATCGTTTTTCAGTCTGAGAGATATTATTAATTTGAGATGCTACTTTATCTTGACCGATGACCACAATCAACGACTTCTTCAGTGCACAGTAGTCCTCAACCACAGCTCTCCACCTCGTTGACACCAGTCTCAACTGAAGCAACTTGTCAACATCACGATCAAGTTCCAATTTAGCCAAAATCAATTTCATCAATTCATTTGGCAGAAGGTTGATCAGCCCTTTTCTACTTTCTCGCTTTATCAAAAGTTTTCTCCACCAAGACCAATTGAACAATCGATACATTTTTTTCATTCAAACAAAATTCGTAGTGCAACTTTCAGTTTATTATCACAAACTCATAAAGACAATTTGCAAATTGTCAACTTTTCATTACAAAATAATACGAACAAACACCAAAATGAAATTTCAATTTCCGACTCACAATCAAAATTTTTCATGAAAATATCAAAATGAATGTAAGCTCATTGACAGGATATTGAGACAAACTTGTATTTTTATGACAAGTTCAACAAATAATTTAATTTGTTGTCCTTTACGTAAGTGTATGCAAATCGGCATAAAGAATGTTCACTTTGGTGTTCATTAAATGAATGTTGAATGGATGTTCACTTTCCATTTCAATTTGAGTAGACATTAACATTAAAACATCACAAATGAAAAAATGTGAAAAAGATTGTCGAGTCCAATGATGGCAACAAGTGCACATTTACATTGTACGTTTTATAACAACAACAACAACAACAACAACAACAACAACAACAACAACAACAACAACAACAACAACAACAACAACAACAACAACAACAACAACCACACAGTTGATTGAGTCACACAAAAATACAACTCACATATGTCATGCAAAACGCATGTAAAATGCTTAAAACAATTAATTTTAATTTTTTTTTCGTTTTAATTTTAATATTTAGCTTTATTTAATTAATTTAATCTTTAGTTATATTATACGCCTAAGTATAGTAACACAGAATACATAAAATTACCTATTTCCTTGTAATACTGTACGCTTCAAGTATAGTATAGTATAGTAACAGAACATATTTTATACACACTTCTATCTACTCTTCATTACGAGTATTTTGATATATCGCATGCATATGTTCTGATTTTAATATTAATTATTGATTATTAATTATTAAATATGAATTATTATTATTATTATATTAAGAGTGAATGAGTACAATTAGCCATCATGCATATGCAAGACACCTGGTCGTACATCTCCCTGCACTGGGCACACACACACTCATCGCTTCACTAAAAGTCCCCCTCATGCCCTCGAGCAACGTCATCCCCTCTACATAGCACCTCTGCAAGTTAATCTCTAATGACACTTTCACGATAAAGGGTCTCACGCAAACTACGTACCTCAAGTGGTCCTTCTGCTCCAGTTTAATGACTAAGTCTGTTCAAAATAATTTTGATATCGTCGAAAAAGTAAATTCGCAATGGAAATTTCAATGCTGCGAAAATCTGATTCAGTGACAAAACTCCCATTGAAAATACATTGCGTATTTGAACGATTTTGATGTTTTCGCTTATAACTGCGAGGTTTTTGCGAAAATACGAAGTTGCTAAAATACATGGAAAGATCCATAGAAAATACATTGGGCAACCTCGCGCGTTAACACCTGTTACAGTTTCGCGGGTTTGTGCCTCGAACTTTAAATTGTCCATTTACTTATTGAAGCCCTCACGCAGCACAAGGAAAGTAACAAGCCATCTGCTATAAAAGGTCCCCCGACTCAGTTCATCGGGACCAGTACATCGGTCTACATACTAGAAGACACATTGCCGTTCTCTCCTGACACTCAACTCTCGCTCACTTGGTCTTCCTGATTGCTCACTCTCTTGGTTTCCCGTTTGGTCTACCTATTTTGGTCTTCCCGTTTGGTCTTACTATTTGGTCTTCCCGTTTGGTCTTACTATTTGGTCTTCCTGTTTGGTCTTCCCGTTGGTCAATCCCGTTTGGTTCACCTATTTGGTTCTCCCGTTTTGTCCGCCTTGTTGGTCTTTCCGGTTACCCGTTGGTCACATGTCTATCTGATTGACCATTGCCGAGTCTAACTACATCTTGTTGGACATTGCCGTTTCTATTTCCTGTTCCCGATCATAGACCACATTTCATCGGATTTAGCCTAGTTCGACCATTTCTGGTTATCACCTATCCACCATTGAAAATATTTTCCTTCTCGAGTACAAACTAATTTCTCGAGCTATTGGAAATTGTCAAGTTTTGACTTTAGACCATTCAACCTATTTAACTACTATCTCAAAATATTCTTATAAACCTAAATAATCCTTATTTGGAATGAACTCGCCAACTCAACCTAAATCTACGCATCACTCCTGAACTGAGAAATTGATTTGTGCTTGGAAACATCAATCGTCGATTTCATCGCATCTCCATTTGTGTGTGCTTAGCATCGAAACCCAACGCATCTATAAATCAACGTAAATCATTCGTCTCCTCTCAAGTTCCCGGTATATGCGATTTCTAGTGTTGGCTCATTCTCTCCATATAATCTTCTGTATTCTGCATCCCCAAAATATTTAATAAAAGTATTGCAAAACTAAAATTCACCTGTGTTTTTATTTCACATTTACACCCATCAACCTCAACCGCACTAATAACTTTTGATGGTAAATTACCATTAACTTTGGTCTTTAGATATAAACAAGTACAAATGGTAGTACATGAATTGTCTTATGGTAGACAAAATCTTGTATGTCCCATTTTGTATGACACATACATCAGAGAAGAGAAACGTGCTGTCTCCTGTGGGACAAAAAATAAAACTAAAACAAGTTCTCCGCATGAAGAAATTTACGCCTAACGAACACTAAATTACGCTTCAATATTTTAATAAAAGTTTTATTATGCTGTTTTGAAAACATTACTGAAATGACCTTCATGACTATTTGGATCGAAAACAGGATGAAATAAAATGTCCTATACGCAGTATATTGTTCGAGATAAATAAAATAATGCATTAATGTTCTACTGTATTTTTGATATTTGATTTAATATGAAAATTTCTTTTCAGACCGGAACAATAATTCTAAATATTAAGAAACAATAAATTTTGAATTGTTTTTTTATGGTTGCATTGATTTTTTTCGGTTATGGTGATTTTTTAGACTAAAATTTGAGAGTGTCAAGTAACATTTTGGTCTGTTTAAATATGATAATGGCCATTTTAAAAGGCCAAAAGATTCCTGCGATCTTGACCATAAGCAATTGGTTGTTTTTAACAATTTTACCTACAAACGCATATCATTCACACTAGTGTAGTGGTTTTGTTCAATTTTTTGACTTTTAATAACCAACAAAAAAGTAAATGATAGTGTACGAAATGACCTAAGTTTGTTTAAATAAAACAATTTGATTATTAAATTTTTTATAAATAAAAAATTATTTTATTATTGTCTGAACGTGAGTGAAGACTATCCCTTGACTTTTTGGCCGTTTTTTGTCGGCGCAACTCCTCCGAGGTTTCTTGACCGATTTGGATGAAATTTGGCAAAAATGCTTAAAATTATGTGAATTTGTGCGTAACGTGATCAAAAGGTCAAAAAGTTGTGTTTTAGGTATAGCTGCCATTCAAAGGAGTATGGCCAAATTAACAATTTTCTTACAATGGGATTTGACCTATACCAGAGTGTAGTACTCATCTAAGGATACGAAAAAGTCATTGGGACCTAGGGTCCGGGAGACGTCGTTTAGGTACAAAATGGCGGACAAAGTTCCAAAAATCACGTATAGCTAAACGTTAAAAATATGAACAAATTTTTAATAATAATATATATAATAAAAAATATATGAGCCGAGGAAAAGCGAAACTTTGTCTAAGCGAATTTTGTGTTGTTTTAACAAATTATACCCAACCAAAACAACTCACAACCAGGCGTTAGACTTGAAACATCAGTTGTTGAGTTTTACGATATATATTAAAATTAAAATTATATCCAAAATGTTTTTTAATTGTTTTGACATGTAGTGTTAAACAACACGATGATTGCCTCTCTGCCTATGCAATGTCGGTTGGTGTCGCCAAACAAACTTGGTCACACGGTAACCAATTTAATTTCCCTCCGCCACTGGATAACAATGCACGATCATTTGATGCAGGACCATGTCGACTTGCTTCAGGAAAAATTTGCCAACTGCAATCAAACGTTTGTGTCTTCAAAGGTTCATTCGAATCCACATTTAGCTAATCTTATAAAAAAAATGATTAGCAAATTGAAACCAAAGTTGACCTTCAACCAGACCTGTGATTAAAAAAACATAAACAAAGCGATTTGCATGATGAAATCACTTGAAATCGTAAATAACCTTTCAAAAATCAAATGCAATGAACAGCCTGTGACAAAGTGACACTCTTTATTGGACTGAATAGACTGAAAAGAAGCTAATTTATATGCTGACCAGCGGTAGGAATACAATATTGCTGGAATAAGTAAGTTTTATGTACTACAAACACAATTTATCTTTTGCATTTGTTTTCTATCTGCTCATTTACGTTTATCATCACATACACTGTGTATGCTATCATACACACACAAAAGTCTTCATGAAATCGGTAAATAATAAACTGGTGAGTAAACATGGTTCAATTGGACGGCTCTTTAACGAATTTCTAATCTAAATTGGTAAATTTGATTAATTAAACGATTTCACGGGCACTTCATTTTCAAAATAGAGTGCCCCCAAAAATTGCCAATGTTAAAGTAAAAACAAAAACATAAACAGCTGGATAAAGCCACAAAGACACTATTGATATAGTTTTGTAGCAAATAGTGTATATACAAATTATTGTTATGTGGAGGACGCCTGACCGGTGATGATCGTGATGTGGTGATCGCATGCCACAGTCATGTCGACACGTAACACCACAGTTATATAAATAGTTAGTGTAGTTTAGTTAATGTACCACGAAGATGCTTAGAAACATTTATTCAGAATGAAGTCGATGATTTGTATGATTATAATTATTTTTTCTATTGCCCATTTCGACCGTACTGAAGGTTTGTTCCATTATTTATTACAATTATTTAGTTATTTACTCACTACTCTACTCTTACTTTAGCGTGATTTATTTTAATTTTTATATTGGCAAAAATACTAATTATTGATTTATTTGTACAGACTTACAAGTTGCGTGTCTGGTAAAAATTGTTGTGAAATTTGGACAACTGGACATTTTACCAATAAGAAATTGTTATTTTCCCAATTAGTGATTTGGCCAATAAAAATGGTTTTTAATCCCAATAAATTTAGTTAATTAACCAATAGCTATAAATCATCAGATCCGATGGTTATCTAAACATTTATATCATGATCTTATTCCATAAAATTCTAGTAAATAGACTATAGTGGATCCCAACCCATTAAAATGAATTTGATTTTGAAACTCAGTGTAGGGAGCAAGGAACACAGGCACAGAATTAAATTTATGTTTTTCAAACTAATGTTGTTTTTGGCTGCTCAAATTAAATTTTTCATTTGAAAAATAAGTGCCACCTTCTTTATCACATTTGCTTTAATGATATGATTTTTAAAAGATCAAGAATCAAAAATCATTTCGAAATGTCATTTTTTAATGATTATGTTGACGAAAAAGTTTGAAATGTACTTTTTCTCGCCAATCAAAACAACGGATCTGAGAAGAAGAAGTAGCTATCTTCTTTAGACAATTCTTTATGTTTCGGTGTAAAAGTGCCATTAAAGTGCCATTTTCACGTTGATGATTTCAAAAATAATCTCATTAAAGCGCGAAACTTGTAGGACATTGGTATTGACATTGTATGGCACATAGATCGGACACGATCTCTTTGATCGGCAAATGTGATTAAGGTAGGACAGGACGTTGCCGACATATGTGAATGGGCCCCATGTATTTCAATGGGAAAATTTTATTTTGCGTTTGTACTTTTTTCTCCCAAACTAGTGTACCGATTTTTGCCTACAATATCTTTAATTAAAGGTAAATGTATGATCTTTAGATATGACGATCTGAAATTTTTTAATTCTATATATTTCATAATGATATGATCTCAATTGGCCCAAAAAAGTGTTATTTCGACAATCGATCATGGATTTTCTTAACCAAAACTCAAATTTAAAAAAATTCAGATCGTCATATCTAAAGATCATACATTTACCTTTAATTTAAGATATTGTAGACAAATATCGGTACACTGGTTTCGGAGAAAATGGTCCAAACGCAAAATGGAATTTTCCCATTGAAATACATAGGGCCCATTCACATATGTCGGCGACGTCCTGTCCTACCTTAAGAAAATGACACTTATTTTTCAAATAAAAAATTTAATTGTATTTTTGAAGCCAAGAGAGCAGCCAAAAACAACATTAGTTTGAAAAACATAAATTTAATTCTGTGTCTGTGTTCCTTGCCCCCTAAAGTGAGTTTCAAAATCAAATTCATTTTAAAAACGAATAAAATTCATTATTAATATTATTTTTCCAGATTAAAAAATTCTTCTTAATGTTCAAGTGAAACTACGCATTTTGTATTTAATCTAGACTTGTAAAATTGTCTCTTGGCAAGTTGTACGCAAAAAAATGTTCAATTGGTATATTGCTTTCGTAAAATTCTATCTATCTGTTGTAAGTTCAATTGAAGATCATTTCGCTTGTCTCTACCGACAATGTGATCCATTACAGCCAAAAACGAACAAATCAATTGACCCAACACTCCACTGGTTCTATGCACTGTTTGTCCTTCTGTTTCTACTGTTGTGTGGAACAGTTGGCTTTCAGTACTACGCAACCGGAACATTTTCCTTAGACAGCCTGTCCAGCAGCCCATACACTTTCGTTCATCAAGCTGCGCCTCGAGCGATTTGGCAACAAGCCGATATTTGCGCTGCTCTGGACACTTTGAATGCATTGGCAATTTTTGGCAGTGCTCTTCCTCAATCGTCCAATAGTGAACCAATTAAAGTTTACGCTCGATGAGGAAATCAGCAGAGTTCTCATTGGCTCAGTTGTGGTCAAGAGGGATGAATCCGAAAAAATCCTTTTGATTCGCAAACGAATTAAACTTACATTGATTCTATCACTCGGCATGTTCGATCTATTGACCACTCTAATATTAATTGGCTTTGCATGCTTTCTTGCTGACACCAAGTTCCTCAACTGGTTCACCATTCTATTTTTGGATTACACTCTTTCCGCAGTTTATCTTGTACGCAATTTTTGGTAAAAGAAATTATTATTTTAAATATCATTTTGAAATGCTATTATGCAATATCTTGATAATCTTGAATCTAGCATGATACTGTTTTAATTTTTTTTAATTCTCACAGGAATCTTTGCGTTGATCATTTACATAACACTTGCAAGTGTCTACATTCAGATCCTTCAGAAAGCACTTGTCCTCCAGTTGATGCAACTCAACTATAGCGGCAAACAGAACAAAAGTATGACAATTCGAAAGCATTTGCGCTTCAATCGCCAGTACATTGAACTGTGCAAACCAATTCGTGCTTACAGCAACTATTGTTCGTCATTTCTCTCAGTTCTATTTCCCACTTATTTCTCCATTCAGTGTTACCTGCTCTATGTGAATCTGTACGTTCACTCCACTCCACTCATCATAAAGCAACTCTTCTACCTGGCAATTGTTGAGCTCAATGTATTTTTATTTCTGTTCACAGGACAGTGCGCCAAAGTTGCACGAAACAATCGAAAATTTACTCGACTCAATCGAGCCTTCTATCACAACACTTTTGTCAAGCACTTTGTGGCTGGTCATTTTAGGGCGAAACAAATGTTAAAGGTTACATTTCATTTCATTTCATATGTATATCCATCTATATCATCCATCCACATCTGAATTGGAATTTTTCTTACAGGTTGAAGCACTTCAAATTGGCAATCGATTGAAGCCGTATTCCTTTCGAGTGTTTGGCAATTTCCGTATCACTTCAAATACATACGTTTTGGTATAAGAAATGAGAATGTTTTAATTAATTAATTAATTAATTAATTTTTTTTACATAAACATACATTTTTTAATTTAGATTATTACTTACATTAGCGGATTCTTTATGTTTCTGTGCAAAAGATATTTTGACCATTCAGATACTGATGAAATCACTAATTAATTTGCAATGGCAAATCTCTAAATGGCATAATCAATTTATTTTGTGAATAATTAAAATGAACTATCTTCATTCTACTTCCGTCCTTGAGTTTGAAGAGGTAGAAAGTAGAAAAACAATATCATCGTCAAGACTTCTAAAAAAATACGCCATTTAAATGTAATTTTATAACGATCTTTGATTTGAAAACAATATCATTAAAGCACGTAAAATTTGCGAAAGAACTCTAATCTAATCAAACATCTTAAATTGATGTATTTTACTTTTCTTTGTGTGACTGATCATCATCATTGTCGTCACCAAAGCATGACACAGCATCCTCTCCGGTTTGCACCTAATTGGTCCAGTCAACAAATGTAAGTCTGCGTATTCGAGTATTTTTCGCATAAAGTCGTACAGTAGAGTTAGTAGCAAATTTGTTCTTTAGTGAGAGAATCAACAATCGGTGACATCGATTGGGCATTTGGCGGTCATACCGATCATAGTGACAAGTCGTACATTGATATCGTGTAGGGGGAGAAGTCGCACAAAATGATCACCTCAACCGACGGAAACACAAATGGGGACAGTGACTCAAAATGGGGGGGTGAGAACGCTTTGTGATCACCAATTGGAGGTTCTTGATTTGTGGCAATGAAATTTGTCGGAGTTCTACTTCATCAAAACTAGAACCTTCCACCAAAGCAAAAGCATTCTCAGCATGTCGTTCAAAGTTGATGATCAACTCAAGATGAATAAATTGTGGGAGCAAAGCCAAATTGGCCACTAACTTTAATAAAAATTAATTAAACTTATAATGGGCTAATAATAATAATTTAATAAAATCTGACAATTGGGATTAACTGGGGATTTTATGTACTTGATTTTATTTATAAATAAATAAAATATATCAATATAAAACGGTTATTCAACTCAAATATTTTTAGCAACAATTATTAAAGATATTTTTTGGTGTAATTATTAAAATAACACCATCAAGTCATTTGACCTAGATTTGTTTTTTTACGAAAATGCATTTGAGAGTACATTGGCAACATTGTCAGTACTAGCCAGAAAACTAATTAGCAAATTAGTTGATAGTGATAATGATAAAATGTTTTTATATTGTCATTGTACTCGAGATTACATTGAGTCAAGTGACTTAACTAACAAGATAGAAAGCATGAAGAAGTACATACTAAGATAGCAGTTACATCACTTTGTTACTATTTAAGCATAGAGGGACAAAAATATATAAACAACAATGCAATAACATTATTAACCCTTTGAGTGCCGGGTAGGTACTATGTGTGTTATAAAATCGGTTTATTTGAGGATGGAAAAATAAATACAAATGGTTGATAAACTCCTTTAAAGTTGACCGATCAAGATCAGGCCATAGGATCGGTGATGTTAGAGTTTCTTCAATGTAGAGAGCAAATGTCTGGTTGATGCCAATGGTAGGACCAAACAGGATGATGAGGTTAACCTAGAAAGGAGACGGTAAATCACTAGGTAAAGAGGACATCACTTCAGACATACAAAGCACACGATGATTGACTGCTTCAGTCATGCAGACTTAAATAGCAGAGAACGTAGTATTGCTGACTCACTCCATGTGGTGACAGTCGACTATGTCAACAGCAACTGGTGACTAACGGCGAGTCATACTTGGCCATGAGTGGTTGAGTGGTGAGGGAGCAACTATTTTGACAATGTGTACCTACGGGGTTTTGAGAGTTGTACTACGTCTAATGACTTGAAATTTGGACCATATATACCTAACAGTAGCCGGATATGGTTCGAGGTTCCAGAATTGCTTCAAAGTGGATTCTTCTGAGGGTGGGGTTAAAGATTCGGGAATTTGAGATTGCCAAACGTAATTTTATCGGCCAAAGGTCATTTGACCGGAAGGACAAGTGTATCCAATTGTGTGTAAAATGAACACGGAAATGTATGTCTATGTAATATGTACAAGTATTTGCATTTATATTGCACTATTAACTTAAATTATCCAAAGTAGCAATGTTATGTTAGTGTCCAAAGGTTCATTGTACATTGCTTGGGTAATTATTACACTCATACGTATGAGGAGACAATTATGTGTCTTTGTGTGGTTACTAACATTTGGAAGGTGGTGAGCCTCTTTTTAATCACTCACGCTGCCTAAAAATAGTTCGCTTCAAGGTTCCAATGTTCGACAGTAAACGTACGTAAATTGCAAATTATTGGCATAGAGAAGGGAGTTGTTGCTCAATTTTCTCGTTATGTGTACTCAGAGTTTCTCTCGAGAACAAATTTGACCCAATCAACGAGAATGATCAACTGCTGCAACTGATGCCTACCAGCACAACCACAATTCAACCAACTACCCAAAAGCAGTCAAACAAACAGTTAGTACTTTGGCCAGCTTGAGCAGAACATTACCAGAGTTCACGATAGTTTAGCCAACATTTACTATCCAGTGGTGGAAAAGATTCAACTTAATGGAGAAGTGCAGCATGTCATTGCCAAACAGACCATTGACACTCTCAACAATTTGATTCAGTTTATTTGAAAATATGTAAAGAATTATTTTTTTACTCGCCTAAAACTAAAATGTGTGGTATAAAAATATCTCTAAGTGGTTCAAAAGAAAAGTACTTTCAATTGACACTTAAATTTTTAAATTTGAACTAAATTTTATAATTTTAAAAAATCCACAGTTGGTGTCGAATCTCTACGTTTGTTGACTGGTCAGATACGATCACTCGGTTTATCCGATCATCGCAATACAATTTTTTGATTGTCTCATCAAAATGCTCTTCAGTGCAGCCCAGTTGCTTCAATTTTGTTGAGTCAACAAACTTTTATACCAATTGAGAGGTATATTTGCAAATTCTGAAGGAAAAAAACACCAAGAAAATTGCCTAATATTATATCAATTGTTGTCAGTTTTCAACAACAACAACAAACCTTTGCGATAGTAATCTTCCGGAAAAAATTGAAAGTGGTTCAGTGTAGGAAAGTTCAAAATGACCAAAATGAGCAACATCGCGAAAAGCAAACAAAAAATCCGATATGAATTTCTGTTCTCCAGGATAATGCACCGCTTGGACTAAGTTGCGTTCCTCGGGTGTTTGCGCCTTTGAAGCGATATCTCCGGTGTAGAGCAAGTTTCCTAACAAAATAGATCGTCCATTTGGTCGTAACATGCGCGCCACACTGTTGGCTAATGCGCCAAAATCATCAAACCAATGCATAGCATAATTCGAAAATATAGCATCTACTTTAAGATGCAGAATTTGCTTCAAATCATCCGACCAGCCTTCCTCCCAATTAGCCGACAGATCTTGTACATAGAATTGACATCCACTTGCAATGTGATTCTCATTTTCATCTTTTCGAGTAAATGAATTATGCTTCTGGGCATAAGTTACCATACTCGAGTCAATATCGAGTCCCACGATGGTTGCACTGGGAAATGCCTTTGACAGTGCCAGTGCAGTATTACCAGGCCCACAGCCTAGATCAACAATCAAGTGAGGTGAATTGTGAGGTGGGCCATTGCTTAGAAAATATTTAAATTTAAATTTAAATTAAATTAAATAAAAAAATAAAAAATAAACTTACTAATAATTGCCGTTGGTTAGTTGTGCTTCCGCTGGTTGAGCGAAATGCTTCTGTAAAATATTAATCAACTCTTTTGCTGGACCGAGAGAATCGGCAGCAGTTTCATGATACAGTCCTGGGTCGTAGTCCATTATAATAAAGTTGACACAACATAATAATAAAACAAATGAATTACTATGAACTAAGGATAGTTATATATTTATATACCACACAGTAGTGCCTTCAAATCAATCAAGCCTTGGCTGCTTGATTTGAATATTTGATAAAAAATATATAATATAATCTTTAGATAAATTGATGGTAAATAATATGATATTGAGAACATCAGCTCTTATCAAGGTTCAAGGTTTAGACATTCAAATATGTTAACCATGGACATGTACTAAAGCACTTTAAATTACCATACTAAAACTGAATTGAAATTATTAAATTAAGCTAAATTCATTTTTTTTGTCTTTAATTGTTTTTTAAAGCGAAATCTACTTACCTCTAATAAAAACTAAAATAGCATAACTAAGTGTCAGTATATTATTTCTCCATCTCTCTTTCTTTCATTACCATTCAATTAGCCAGTTAGTCTTATGATTATTTTATCACAAACTTGTGGGCACATTTTGATGCACATTTCTCAACGATATCAATTGTCGCCTGATGCATAATATTTTTTGGACAGCATGATAACGAAACACGAAACAAAAACATGAGAAAAGTGGTTGATAATTTGTTATAAGTAAAGCAAATAATAATAATAACAAATTTGTATGGTGTGTAAATGCAAATTTGTTCGACAAAATAATAACAAAAATATTTATAAATACATAAATTGACTTTTGGACCCATTTTGATACACATTTCTCAACATATGCGTCAAGGAGAATATGTGCGTCAACGAGAAAGTGAGCCAAAGTGTTGTTTACAATCATTCAATCACAGTGTATTTAACTGTTGTCTGATTGTAACTTGATTGATAGCATTGGCCTCACAGCCGTGAATAACGCTGTGAAAACCCCATGATATGGTTCGACAATCCAAAAATACAGAAAATTCTGAAGTCCTAGCCCACTGAAATTGCAATTTTTCAATAATTGGCAGCCTTATTGAAACCATGTAATTAAGTGGCCTAAAAAGATTCCCCAAGCTTTGTCTCAAGGTCGTATTTTTTTCTTCCACTTTAATCTCGCTATAAATATGATTATTATCTCAAATGAAATTACTTCAGACGCCAAAACACACAGATTGAGTACAATTTATTTTACACTTTCAATTGAATCTGTCTCTCAATTGCAATTTCAAACGGCTGCACATACGACAGTAGTGATCCAGGCTTGATAGCCATTACGAATTTTGGAATATTTTCCGATTCCGTTCCGAGACAAGCACTACTTTAGGGCTCACCAACCATATTAAAATGTGTTTCCCTAAATATTTCAAGGAGAGCAGGCGCCTGATATCTTAAGTTAATATCGGATAACAGTTGAATACATTTGGTTGTATACCAAACTTTATCATACTTTCTCGTTGTCCTTGATGCATATGTTGAGAAATGCGCATCAAAATGTGCCCAAAAGCCAATTTATATATTTAGAAATTTTTGTTATTATTTTGTTGAACAAATTTGCATGCACACCATGCAAATTTGTTATTATTTACTTACTTTATACTTTACTTTACTTTACTTATCAAATTATTACCCTCTTTTCTCACGTTTCGTTCTCATGCTGCCAAAAAAGATGATGCATCAGGCGACAATTGATATCGTTTATATTTTTTCTTGTTATAACTTGCGATAAGCTCATAAATTAAACACAAATTTCGTTATAAAATGTTCTGCAAAATGCGAAAAGTTTCAGCTTTTAGCTAAATATCTAGGTGAGCCAAAAATGTTCTTTCTCTTGTGGTTTAATTTGATTTTGGTTTTAGTTTCAATTTTTGTTTATTTGTAAGTTTGTTTGTTTGAGCTTTTCATTTATTTTTAATTGCTGTGATTTCTTTTTTGTTGTCAAGGTCCATTAAACGAAAATACTCTTATTGGGAGCGAAATGGGGCAGTACCAGGACCTAGGCCAATATTTCCCTTTGGTTACCTACTCGAGCGTGCCCTCAAGGAGCCGCCCGAATTTGAGTCGAGAATGGCACAAAAGTATGGCCGAGTTTATGGCCTCTATTCGGGTATACTGCCGACATTGACTGTGAATGACGCCGAATTGATCAAACAAATTTTGGTCAAAGACTTTCCACTATTTCTCAATCGTCGTTCATTGAATCCGTACCACGAAATGTGGAACGACAATCTGTTCTCGGCTGAGGGCGAAACCTGGAAACGTGTTCGCGCACTAGCGAGTCGTTCATTCACGAGTAGCAGACTGCGTGCAATGCATCCGTTGATGGGTCGATGTGTTGACAAGTTGACTGCTTATTTGGATAAGGTTGTGCTGCCCAATACCAAGCACCCTATAGAGATCAAACAGGTGATCACTGGCTTTGCGATTGATATAATAGCGTCCACCTTGTTTCAAACCGAAACTGACGTTAATAGTGATCGGTCTGACGTCCAAAATGACCGTTTACTGAAAAACTGTAAACAAATATTTGCGATTAACGGTTGGCGCATGGCGGCAACCCTTGCACTGCCAAGACGAGTGCTCAATGTGCTGGGCGTGACCACATGGTTCGATCCAGTTGCGTTTGACTATTTCATCAGTTTGACCAAACAAATTATCAAGCAAAGAAGACTTGAAAATGTAAAACGCAGCGATTTGGTTCAATCCTTGATGGATGCTTATGTGTATGAGGATGATTTAAGAGATACTGAGTATGATCAACTTACCGCAACTGATGGTAAGCATTATTTTTATTTGTGGTGGTCAAAAATTCAAAAATTCGATTCTATTTTTAGATTCTTTTGAAAAGAATACAAACAAACAAAATTTGAACGATTCAAAGAAGCAGACTCTTTCCGAATGTCAAATAATTGCACAGTTGATTCAATTTTTCGCTGCTGGCCTTGAAACCAACGCTTCCGCCATTTCTAGTGCTTTGTATGAGTTGGCCAGGAATCCAGAAATTCAGGAAGATTTATCGTTGGAATTGAATGCAAATTTACAAACTGTCAAGCCCGATAGCACGGAATATCTTGAACTGGTCAGTAAGCTGCCTTATTTGAATGCGATTGTGAAGGAGACACTGCGTCGTTATCCTGCTGCAGTGCGACTTGAGCGCCGTTATAGTGAACACGGACAGGACTATCAACTTGGAGAGGACATCATTCTAAAAGCTGGAACCCTAATTGAAATATCCAGTGTTGCAGTGCATCATGATCCGGAATACCATCCTAATCCGTATAGATTCGATCCAAACCGTTTTATGCCCCAAAACGCGTCACAAATCAAACCGTACACCTACATACCGTTTGGTGCTGGTCCTCGCAATTGCATTGGACTACGATTTGCCTACCAGGAAATCAAATTGTGCTTGGCAAAGTTGGTACTAGCCTATCGATTCAGTGTGACCGCAAAAACACCTGATAAATTGGGTTTCAAGCCTGGAACACTGCTGTCGTATGTGCTGCCGTTTGAAATTGCAGTTGAGAGACGTGTTCAATAGAAAGTGTAAAATAAATTGCACTCAATCTGTGTGTTTTCGCCTCTGATAAGTTAAATTATCTACTTTTATCATGCATAGGGCCATGAAAATAATCAATATATAATAGAAAACGCTTGATAATTATCCAAATGATGACTCTTATCGTCTAGCGCGCGACATTCGTTCAATTATTTTAATCACACGTCACATGTTCGCAAAATGATCAAATTGCGTTTGTTACTAAATACTTATTGCACAAATTCTCCGTCCAAATATATAATTGTAAATTAATTATAAAAATATGAGTTGTCTGTATGAATTAGAATAATAATTCTTTTAAAAATAAGAAAGAAAATATACTCTCATCTTTTAATTTATCTCTCAATGTCAAGGCAATGACCATGCATGCTTGTGTGCACCATCAAACAAAATCTAATCAATCGTATCACTGGTTGCGACAGGCTTATGCCACCAAACACAAAAAGAAAGCCCCATCCAAGGCACAAACTTGAATTATGACTAAAAATAGTAGATTTTGGATTCATTTTGTTAAATCTTATCAGGATAATAGTAAGTTCAGTTTTAACTTAAATGCGTAAGAGGTAAAATATTATACTTTGTTTTTTTGTATAAAAAATACTATCGAGTCACATCGATCATCATGATGATGATAATCATTTAAAAGCTTTTGTCTTAATACTATTGCCATCCGTGATGACACAGTTCATGATTAGCCTCAATATATTGATCACCTGATCTGTGTATATTCCCCCATATTGTCCCTCTATCTATCCTATAGAGGTGATCTAAATTAGATAATTATGATAAGTTAACACACAATGACTCTACATTATCATCACAAAAGTTTATTTTTTGTCAGTCTACATTCTGATAATGTATTACCAAGTTTAAGTGTATATAAATAACTTGAGCATGTGAGATAAAACATTTTTGTTATTCTGCAGCTAACTACACAAACCAAACTATCCAAAGAAAGTATCAAAATGAAAGCAGCAATTGTTGCATTGTTGGCCACTTTGGCCCTGGTTTCGGCTGAACACGAATTTCAAATCTGGAACAACTGTCCCTTCACTGTGTGGCCTGGTCTGCTGAACACTATGGCCTTCAAGGCTCTGCCTGAGAATGGTGGTTTCTTGCTCGGTAAATACGAGACACACATCTTCCATGTGCCCGATGGCTGGGCTGGGAGAATTTGGGCTCGTACCCACTGTAGTGATGCAGGTGCTTGTGAGACTGGTGATTGTGGTATGTAACTCAAATTGTTTTTTTTATTGATGACTACTTTTGTTTGTTTGGTTTTAACAACCAAAGGTAACCGAATTGAATGTGATGGAGCGGTTGGACGACCTCCAGTTACCCTAGCCGAATTCACCTTGGACACCTTGGACGGTGATGGTGGTCAAGACTACTACGATGTCTCGCTTGTCGATGGCTACAATCTGCCAATGGCCATCTTCCTGATCGACGGAACCTACCGGCGAACAGTTCCCACCACTCACTATGACTGTAACACCGCAGGCTGTCACTCTGACATTAACGCCCACTGTCCGGGTGAACTTGCAGTGAAGAACTCGGCTGGCTGGACTGTCGCCTGCAAGTCCGCCTGTGAGGCCTTCAACACTGACGAGTACTGCTGCCGTGGTGCACACAATCAGCCTCAAACTTGTCGATCCCGTGACTGGAAGACCAACTATCCAGCCATCTTCAAGCAGTCGTGTCCCGATGCATACAGTTATGTCTACGATGACACCAGCAGTACTTTTACTTGTCATGGCAATCCCAAGACTGGCTATACCATCAAGATCTGTCCATAATTTTTGGAAACGATTAATGGTTTATCAAAAAAAATAAATATAAAAATATAAATCACTAATTCGTAGTTTATTGATTCATGATGAGCTTGTTTATGATTTAATTCGGTGCTAAATCTTTAATCTCATCTAATCTTCAACCTAATTATGTATTGAAAAATTTCACTTTGCTCCATAAGAGAAAGAGTCCAAAGGTACAAATCAACCTAAATTAACAAAAGTATCGCCATCCGTGATCAAAGTTCATGATTACCTCCAAAACTGATCACAAGATCTGTGCATGTCTCCCCATTTTGTCCCTCTATCCTAAACAAATGGTCTAAATTAGATAATTAGGGGTAAGTTAGCACTCATTTGTCTTTAAACATTATCATCGTCACAGTTTATTTTAAGCAGTCGATATCATATATTGCAACTTACAAGATGTTAACATGAAAGATAAATTAAGCAAAAATGCTATAATTAAAAATTTGTGATCGAAATTAAGATTCCCAGTTGATCACATTTAAGATAAAAATTATTTGTGGGTTATTGAACACGTGTACACATTCAAATCATATGACCAATTGATATATGACATTCTTTAATTTCTCAAGGAAAAGAATTTCTTAATTGGAGATTCTTCCAGTAACAATTAAATTAAAAATTTTATTTTATTATAATAAGTAATAAAATGAAATGTCAGGCCACACGTAAAAACCATAAAAGTTTAGAATACAATTTCGAAATCTATTGTAATTAGCGGCAATAATCCGAAATAATTCATTTATTTAAGGCCAGCTGAAGCCTATTTCCAAACTGATCATGTACTTTTGGATTGCATACCTTTACAATCTATTGTTTGTCATTCACTGTATCTTTGCACAGTGAATGACAAACTGCACACATTCACAAACCCACCAAACTACTATTTGGAATTATAGTTCGTAATAATGCAAATCAAATTGCAATACGAACGCGAGTTCACATTGCCCATTTGATTGCCGCACTCAACACATCAAATCGGTACGGCTTCACTTATGGTGTTTTTTGGACTGGTTTCCCTAAATACATTCGCAAAGGTATGTAAATTATTCATCAAATATTAGAAACATTCAGTTTACTCTTATTCATTTATTCATTCATTTTCAAAACCGCATATTCCTTTCGGGTCGCGGGGGAAGACAAGTCACCAGGTCGTGCCATTCCTCGCGTGATCTTCGGCCATGGACATTGCCTCGGAAGATTCTATTCCAGCTCGCGCACAGATCCCATGTACTTGATCTAGCCACCTATTCTTGGGTCTGCCAAGAGGTCGCCTTCCGTCTGGTATCTTTATTCTTATTTGTTGTCTTCTTCAAAGTTTTTACTTTTTTTATGGAAAATATTGCATCATTTCGTATAAATTGATAACGAAGCGAATCATCGAATGAAATAGGCATCAACATCATGATCATCTCTTAAATATCAAATAAAAATCTCACAAACTAATTCGGGCAACTGATTGATACAAACCTCTTTAAACTAGTGGGCCCTGCGAGAGCTATTTTCAAAATGTTTGCTATCATTTTGAAATTAATGTCCCCAAAATTGAAATTCTGGGGAATAGTCGAGTGTAAGCAAAAACCTGACAAACCATACATCCTACACTTAACCTAACCTACACCTAACCGGCTCCCACACTCACCTAACATCCTAAACCTAACCTAACCTACACTTAACCGGCGCCCACACCCACCTAACATCCTAAACCTAGCCTAACCTACGCCTAACCGGCGCTCACACTCACCTAACATCTTAAACCTAACCTAACCTACACCTAACTAGTGGGCCCTGCGGGTGCTAAATTTGAAATTTGAACTTATAAAGTGTAATAAGTAAGACCAAGGATTATATCCGTGGTCTATAGTCTGAACGTGAGACCATTTGAACTACGACGCCCACACAACACAAAAACCTAATCACACACGGCACCTAACCTACCTAACACATCACCTAAACCCAATCCTACACGGCACCTAACCTACCTAACACATCACCTAAACCCAATCCTACACGGCACCTAACCTACCTAACACATCACCTAAACCCAATCCTACACGGCACCTAACCTACCTAACACATCACCTAAACCCAATCCTATACGGCACCTAACCTACCTAACACCTCACCTAAACCCAATCTTACACGGCACCTAACCTACCTAACACATCACCTAAACCCAATCCTACACGGCACCTAACCTACCTAACACCTAACCAAAACCCAATCCTACACGGCACCTAACCTACCTAACACCCTAACCAAAACCCAATCCTACACGGCACCTAACCTACCTAACACCCTAACCAAAACCCAATCCTACACGGCACCTAACCTACCTAACACCTCACCTAAACCCAATCCTACACGGCACCTAACCTACCTAACACTTAACCAAAACCCAATCATGCGCTCAAACATTAAATTGTTGAACTCCCATTGTTGCACTCATTGTTGGGAACACAGGAAAATGGCTTGACCCTCAATCAGAAGAATGACTTAGGTGAAATTTGAATGGCAGCTATACCTAAAACACAACTTTTTGACCTTTTGATCACGTTACGCACAAATTCACATAATTTTAAGCATTTCTGCCAAATTTCATCTAAATCGGTCAAGAAACCTCGGAGGTGTTGCGCCGACAAAAACGGCCAAAAGTCAAAAGATAGTCTTCACTCACGTTCAGACAACCAGCACTCACACTCACCTAACATCCTAAACCTAACCTAACCTACACCTAACCGGCGCCCACACCCACCTAACATCCTAAACCTAACCTAACCTACACCTAACCGGCGCCCACACCCACCTAACATCCTAAACCTAACCTAACCTACACCTAACCGGCGCTCACACCCAGGGGCGTGCATTAATGTAAGCGAAAATAGGCAAGCCTTCAAGCGCAACATTCGCCCAGAGGCGCAACAGCCCAGTGCACGCCCCTGCCCACACTCACCTAACAGCATAAACCTAACCTAACCTACGCCTAACCGGCGCCGACACCCACCTAACAGCATAAACCTAACCCAATCCCTTCGGTGACCCAAATTTCCAATTTTCATTGTTGTACACATTGTTGGACATTGAGACCCAACAATGGGAATTCAAGCTTTGAACTTTTCAATCTAAGATTTGTTCGGCAGCTATACCTAAAAAACTTTTTTCGCAAAAACCAAGGTTAAACTGCACATCTGCATGATATTTTAAGCACTTTGGCCAAGTTTGATACAAATCGGTTAAGAAATGTAGGAGGAGTTAGCTGGACAAGAATCGAAAAAGTTGTACCATAGTCTTCGCTTACGCTCGACAAAAAATTATTTAGAAAATAAACCAAAATTATAAACATGTGCCGTATATTGCAATTTCAAACATCCTCGAGTCGATTATGCCATTGTTGATGTACCGAAAACCGTTACGGGTGCCATTGTAATTTGAGATGATCTCCTTCCCCAATTTATTGTCTGAACGTGAGTGAAGACTACTCCTCAGCTATTTGGCTCTTTTTTGCGCAGCTAAGGCTCTGAGGTTTCTTGGCCAATTTGAATGAAATTTGGCACAGATGCTTA
Source organism: Rhizoglyphus robini (assembly GCA_023373905.1). NCBI lineage: Eukaryota > Metazoa > Arthropoda > Arachnida > Sarcoptiformes > Acaridae > Rhizoglyphus > Rhizoglyphus robini. The sequence continues at coordinate 633,130 of JAKIJQ010000085.1, forward strand.
AAAATATGTAAACCAGTGCATGACGTGCTCAGAAACTCAAAAAGTTGTGTTTTAGGCATAGCTGCCATTCAAATTTCACCTAAGCCATTCTTCTGTTTGAGGGTCAAGCCATTTTCCTGTGTACCCAACAATGAGTGCAACAATGTGAGAATTGTTGATCAAGTGCTGTGTAGGATTGGGTTTTGGTGAGGTGTTAGGTAGGTTAGGTGCCGTGTAGGATTGGGTTTTGGTGAGGTGTTAGGTAGGTTAGGTGCCGTGTAGGATTGGGTTTTGGTGAGGTGTTAGGTAGGTTAGGTGCCGAGTAGGATTGGGTTTTGGTGAGGTGTTAGGTAGGTTAGGTGCCGAGTAGGATTGGGTTTTGGTGAGGTGTTAGGTAGGTTAGGTGCCGTGTAGGATTGGGTTTTGGTGAGGTGTTAGGTAGGTTAGGTGCCGTGTAGGATTGGGTTTTGGTGAGGTGTTAGGTAGGTTAGGTGCCGTGTAGGATTGGGTTTTGGTGAGGTGTTAGGTAGGTTAGGTGCCGTGTAGGATTGGGTTTTGGTGAGGTGTTAGGTAGGTTAGGTGCCGTGTAGGATTGGGTTTTGGTGAGGTGTTAGGTAAGTGTGGGCGTGGTAGTTCAAGTGGTCTCACGTTCAGACTAAAGACCACGGATATAATCCTTGGTCTTACTTACTAGTTTATTGAACAAATCGAATTTTTATAACACAGAGCGAACATAACGGTCAAACCCTTTGGTCAGCCAAGTATTCTCCCTCCAGCTCAGTAGAGACCATAATTTTCAATTGAACAAATCCATTCCACGTCTTACATATCTCCTTCCCCAATTTATTTATTGAACAAATCGAATTTTTATAACACAGAGCGAACATAACGGTCAAACCCTTTGGTCAGCCAAGTATTCTTCCTCCAGCTCAGTAGAGACCATAATTTTCAATTGAACAAATCCATTCCACATAACCTAACCTCAAAACCCATCCTAACACGGCACCTAACCTAACCCAAAACCCATCCCAACACGGCACCTAACCTAACCCAAAACTCAGGCGTTGTCTCGTGTTGAACCAATCAAAATCTTTCTTGAGAGAAAACGATTTGAATTCCTGGCCCTACAGGACACACCAACTCTGGAAAATCCACTCTCTCGTTCCTTACAACCAGGCCAGCCTGCAGCCATAAGACCAGCTCCAGAAAAGTCGTTCCATGAGTCACCGGCAGAAATGGCCAAACTACAGTCCAATACAACCGTCTTGCGCCCAACTCGCCAATCAGCCCAGTCACAAACTTCATCTTCCACAAACTCAACACAACTCACCAGCACAACAAACACCGAATCTCATCTGTACATATCAGCAAAGAAACTCAAAGTCCGTGTGTGTCCTACAAGCGGTGTTTCGATCTTTAGAATGGGAGTCGTCTATCATCTATACAGTGGAAGCTCAGTAAGACCTCAAGCGCATCACATGCGGTTCTTACCATTTGTCGACAGGAGCCAAGGCACTCAATTCGCGATCAAAAAGGCCTTAATGTTCATAGTGCAAAACCAAATCGAGCATCCTCGCAAAATCAACATCATTACAGACGAGCTCGAGTGTGCGAGATTCATTGAACAAGGTTACCTCAAGTTGGGTGAACTCGAACATGACATACTGCACCTGGTGAAGCATCTGAACTGTGAGCTCACATTCAAACGACCAGTTCGTGGCGATTCGCATTGGGACAAGTACATCAAGGTCAGAACAGCGGCTAAAGAAGAGTGTTCGTCCACACGTCCCTTTCAGTACCAGTACTACAACAAAAAGTTCATCCGTAGAAAGGCCAAAGAGTGGGCTAAGGAAGAGTTCGGCAAAGTGTACGATGATTCTGCTAACGAAATAATGAAATCGTTCTTTCCTCGTGCCAAATTTATCCCCGAACACATCAAGACCGACTTCGTGCAGTCCATGTTCTTCTCTCGACATGGCTGCTTTCGAGCATACCTGGACTTTGTAAACGTGAGAGACAGTGATGTCTGCATTTGCGACGAACAGACACCTCAGACGGTGGACCACGTGTTGCTTAGATGTCCCCGCTACTCGATCATCACTGAAGAAGAATACCAACGAGCAGGAAGGCAGTACAACAGTCTCATGGAACTGGTCGAAACTAGGGGTGCAAATCGGTAATCGGTAATTATCATTTATCGATAATTTTGCTAAATAAAAAATTATCGATAGTTATAAAAATTATCGATAATTCACTTTCGGTAATGCTTCTTAAATTTACAGAAATTTTAACGAAATTTTACAGTAAAAACCTCAATAGCACATTACTGTTTTGTCAACAAACACGCTATTTAGCATTTATTAGAGGTCTGTCAGTAACAGTAGACTGTCAGTTTGTCTGTTTTTGTGTGTTTGTCTTGCAACTCGTGTTTTGTTGTTTTGCCTTATTGGTATCATCATGACTGGCATCAACACGGCATCTAACCTAAACCTAAACCCTATACACATCTTGAACGACCCAAAACTATCCTCTCATATCTCGTTTGACAAAATTTTGCATTGGCATTGTTGCTTACATTGTTGGATATCAGGCCCAACAATAGAAACTCAGACTGAGATTTGGCCTTGGTGAAATTTGACTGGCAGGTATACAGTCAAGTCTCTGTAATTGGAGGAGCGAACGAACAAACTTGTTTGTGAGTGATCGACTCCTCTGGCGCCGCTTGATAGGAAAAGGCTTGTTAGCAGGATAACATCTATATGGTTCAATGGATCAATCTGAAAATTTTACCATAAATTCTGGTGTGGGTGTAGATAAACTGATTAGATTTTGGGCACATAAGGTCAAAGGTCGCCGAAGATAAAAAATATTTAGTAATGTCTTACATTGATCTGTATTGAGATATGAGTCAAAGAGTGTGTTTGTCTCACTTTTATGACTCATCGATGACTAAACTGATAAAGACGAGTATTCGGGATACTCCCGCTCCGACTTTACGCCAACGGCGTCACTTAAGACTAGTTTATAACTCGCTAACTTAGAAACTTTTTATAATTTCCTATTTGCTGCTTCAAATATCGTTTCATCAGATGAGTGTACAGAGGGGCGCAAAAAGATCTTTACACTTTTTATTTCAAGCATATCTTGAAGAAATTAAAAACTAAACTAAAATGCTTAAAACTGTAATAAGGTCATTTGAACTAACTAAGTAAGTAACAATAAAATTGAATTTTTTTTTTATCACAACCCATTGCGGCCGGCAAAACATACAGTCTGTAAGATACAGACTCTAATAATAATAAGTACTGACTAGATACTGCTCTAATGATAATGTATATTTGAAATTTTCAATGTGTAACGTATGCAAATAACTAAAACAAACAACACCAACTGAACATTGAGCTCAAACTTGAAGAACTGCGATTTTTATGAGACACCCAAACTTCGTCTCGCTACTTTCCTGGCTTGCCAGAATTTTTAATATTGTACGAACATGTTGACTATTAATAGCATATTATTGCATTAGCACAGACTCTAAAAAATCTTGATAAAAAATAATGGAAAATTTCTTGCGATAAGAAGTTTTTTTTCATTGGCAAATAATATTTTGCACATCTAAGCAAAAATTTTGCCACCCAGACGCATTATCTAATCTATTATTTCATTGACAAATCAATGTTAAATTTTCTTAATATCAAACATCACTATTTTTTGAGCATTTGCGCCAACAAAACACTATCAAGGCCATGTAGCCGAAGTACTATTGCGTCTTTGAAAAGTGTGTCTTCGCATCATTTTCTGCTCAACTGCCGTGACTCTCGACCACACAAACACGATGCAGTATACATTCTTACTGGTAGTTACGGCAACCCTTCAACTATTCAGCTCAACTCAAGCTGGTGTGGCGATTGAGCCTACAACCAAAGATGAAGTTGTACTCTTGAGTTCGGCATCCAGGATTTTGAACTGTAAACTTGTGAATGGAGTAAAGGATGGTAAGCACATATGAAAATGATTTGGACAATGGACAAGATAATGTTTGTATTTTGTGATCGGCAGAAACAACTGAATGGATTGATCCCACTGGCAACACTATCACCAGTGACTCAAGCAATCGGATCTATGTGAGCGGGAACGCGAGTATGATGGGGCTGGAGTTGAAAAGTCCTAAGAAGCAGGACAGTGGCTACTACAAATGTGTCTCGCATAAGGTAGGATTTAGGGTTTTTATTAAATATTTGGAATAATTTTTCTTTTATTACCACACTCTCAGGATAATCGAGAAACTGCTTATCAAATGTTCTATTTGTACGTTTTCAATCCCACCATTGTGTCTTGTGGTCGTGCTGGTCTCGTGAATTATCTGATATCCGAAGGCAATCCTGTCACGATGGAGTGTCTGGTCATCTCAGACAATGATACATCTGTGCGATTCACCTGGTCTTTTGGTCAACAAGATCTATCCCTTGAGCCGGCCAAGTATCGCATTGGCGCCATACCTGAAAGTTCGGATAATAAAGCTGAGTCGCGAGTGAAATCTTTTATGGAGATTCAAAATGTGACCAGAGAGCAGGACGGAAATTACACATTAAAGGTGTACACCTCCAATCGGCACCTGTCTTATGTGAAGGAGTTTGAGATGAATTTGCGCGTTCAATATAAACCGAGCTTCTATCCGTATCAGAGCACAGATAAAATCATCTGGATCGAAGAAGAGTCAGTCGAGAAGGGTGTTCCTTTAACTGTTAACTTTACCTGCAGAGCAAGGGCAAATCCTCAAGCTAGGTTCACTTGGTTTACAGCAAATGACACTGAATTGGAGTTTTCGCAGTCAAGCATGCTTCCAGGACAAAGGACCCAGACTGTGATTGAAGACAGTGAGAACAAGTCCATACTGACTGTGCACTATCGCTCGATTGGTGATATCAAAAATGCAACAAGAAACAGTGGTGAGGGTAACTTGTTCCGGTATGGCTGTAAGGCGTATAATGAGCAAGGCGTTGCGCTCAAATGGTTCAAGGTGCAAAGTCAAAGTAGCATTATTAAGATTACCACTGTCGCGAGCAAAACGAGCATACCATTATGGGTTGAAACTTTTATTCCGATAGCAGCTCAATTATTATTGTTTCTATTCTTGGGGGAGTAAATTTTGCTTGCATCTAAGAGACAAAGGAAAAAATTTCTTAATTGTTACAAACAAATAAAGATTTAAGATTATTTTCTGTCAACAATACATTGTCAACATAAACTGTCGTACATTCGATCTATTATAAACAAAATGTGATTTTGGATTGGATATTATAAAGATTTTCTAAATTGTTTATTATTTAAACTGACAGTTTATTGAATTTCTGCAGAAATGGATCCAATAATAAATTCAATTAAAATTAAAGTGTAAGCAAAGTCTAATGGTCCAATCGGAGAAGTGTGTTTAAAGATTGCGGTAAGCGGCATTGTAAGAGGACTCATCATTGCGACGACACTGAGTTTTGGCCACAATCGAATTGGGACACTGCACACGACGACCGTTGTTAAAGTTGGGATTGTCTGCCTTCTGGAACCATCCAAAGCGCCAATTGCAGCCAGCCTGGAGTTGCGAAGGCAGAGTGGAGCACTGTGAGGCAGAGGACACGCCACCATAACGTGCACCCCAACCATCACTGCCCGCTCCCCACTGGTCGGAACAGCCATTGAAGATGCCAACTCCTCCACCGGGAATTTGAATGTCAAAGTGGTTCGAGCCTAGATCGCCACCAGTGTTGGTAATCTGGACAACCATCTTCTTGCCGGACACAGCAGTCGAACTGAACGTGATCTCATAGCACGAACAGCAACTACAACGTAATGAAATACATTGAGATAAATGTGACTTAAAACGACAAATTGATGATACTTACGAGTCCCATTCGCCAAGACCGTCGATGGCACCAGCCACGAAACCAAACGAGAGTGAACTGTTGATTGACACTGGTTGGTTGTCGTTGCATGTGTATGACTTGCCAGGATTACCACCAGAAAATAAATACATTGACCAGAGCAAAGCAACACCAACGAATACAAAACTTAATGTTATTTTAATGTTTTTTCTCTTGTTATTGTCAATTTTAAATTTGTAATTAGTTTAAAATAACTTTGAATTTCGTACAAGTCCCGCAAAACTAACGTTTTGCCTTTTGGGGAGTTGTACGAAACCGCTGGCAGCAAAGCTGCCAGCGGCGCCACCAAACAAAAAACCCATCCTAACACGGCACCTAACCTAACCCAACACACCCATCCTAGCACGGCACCTAACCTAACCCAACACACCCATCCTAACACGGCACCTAACCTAACCCAACACACCCATCCTAACACGGCACCTAACCTAACACAACACACCCATCCTAACACGGCACCTAACCTAACCCAACACACCCATCCTAACACGGCACCTAACCTAACCCAACACACCCATCCTAACACGGCACCTAACCTAACCCAACACACCCATCCTAACACGGCACCTAACCTAACCCAACACACCCATCCTAACACGGCACCTAACCTAACCCAACACACCCATCCTAACACGGCACCTAACCTAACCCAACACACCCATCCTAACACGGCACCTAACCTAACCCCAAAACCCATCCTAACACGGCATTAAACCTAATATCCAAACATAAATAAAAATCATATAAGAAAATTTCTCGCAACAATCAAAACCATTTCATTATTGATTTGACAACAATCACATTCAATCAAACTTGTTTTCAGCCTGATTTACAGGTATTTATAGTTTTCCTACCTTGCCAGACATCGCACCACACGATCCGGCTAAAATAGACTTTTATTTTCCAGTTTATCTCATGTTTCTACGAACAATACTTTTGAGTTATTCAAGTTTTTCTATATCTATAGCATTTCATTGTTGACGGACACACCAACATCACAATTTTAAGATAAGTAGGATAGGATAGGGATAGGATAGGATAGGATTGTCTCATAAATAAGTTTTAATCGATTGATTTATATTCGTGAAAATTCGGGAAAATCAAAGTGTCGTTTGAAATTTGGAAAAACCTCGATTTTGTAGACAAATAAAAGTTATTTGCAGAGGCGCTTTCTCCCAGGTTTCCAAATCTATCTCAAAGAGTGCGAATCAACTTGATTTTGACAACTTTACTTGTGGAGACAATGTGCTACTAGGTTAATTGTCACTATTTGTAAGTTGTTAACATTAATTTATTTTTTATGGCTCGTTGGAAATACAAAACAATATATTTGCCATTTGCCATTTGCCATTTGCCATTTGCCATTTGCCATTTGCCATTTGCCATTTGCCATTTGCCATTTGCCATTTGCCATTTGCCATTTGCCATTTGCCATTTGCCATTTGCAAGTGGATTAGCCCATTGCAATTGAGAATGCCTAAAACGATGATACGGATCAAGTTGAATTATTTGAAAATGTACGAACGAATTACAGGAAAAATGACTGGCGTCGCAATTGGGCAAACCAAAACGGTCACTTATGGAGTAATGTTCGATGTAAGAAGTTTAAAGTTTTTTCTTAATATTTTTAATTTACATATTTCATTTTTACAAATTTTTATTTTCTACATTGCGTGCATTTTATTTTTATTTCAATTATTTGTTTGATTTATTTTTAGTTTACAATTTTACAAATATATTTCAACAATTTAACAATTTGATTTGTTAATTTATAATTAAAGTTAATTAAATTTTATTAGAATTATTTTTGAATTGATCACTGCCGTAACAAACTTCAATGATTTTAAACAATCAAAGCCTTGAATGAAGGTTCCATCACTTTATACCACATTTCATATCCCTTGACACTGAGATGGGCATGATCGGCATTGAACAATTCAGCAATCTCATGACCCAAACTGGCCTCAAAGTGCACAGCCAAGTCGAGGTAGTGTATTAGTTTGTTATCAGCAAATCGACTGATCAGTGCATTAACATCGTGCACCTTCACGTCCTTCTGTTCTGGTACTCGTGGAAGGATGCTCAACAGCAGCACTTTGGCGTTGGGCATTTTGGTGTAGAGTGCGTCCAAGATGGTGTGAATGGCCTTGGCAATGTCGACAACCGTGTTGACACCCATGTTGGGACTGTTATTAAGGTTGTTGGTTCCTGAATTTAGATTTCGATTATTATTAGAAATGGATTAGAAGTAAGATAATTTACTTATATAATAAAACATACCGATCATCAAGACGACTAACTTGGGTGCTACACCATCGAGTTCACCATGAGCAATACGCCAGAGAATTTGCTCAGTTCGGTCACCACCAATGCCATAATTGTAAGCGCCTCGAGGTGCATAATGTTCCTCCCAAATGGCCTTACCATTGCCAGCCCAACCCTCAGTAATGGAATCACCCAGAAAGACAACTTTTACCTCAGCAGAATGAGCTTTGGTTTGATTCAGCATGCGCTCGTGTTTAGAAGTCCAGGTGCCTTCACGTGCTGCCGGCTCCCATGGAACAGCACAGGAAACTGTGGCTAATAGAGCAAATGCAATAAAGGGCTTCATTTGATGTTGATACGAATAAACAACACAATGGAGTAATGATGGATAAGACAATTTATATATGTTTAGTGGCCAGTAAGACTTCCACCAACCAGTGCCAAGTGGTTAGCCTTTGCACAAACTCAATATAACAAAAAACATTTGTGCCAACTATTTACCTTTACATGACATGTCCTCAATGAGTGTTACTTCTTCCAAGTGTACAACTCATTAGTTGATTAACTAGTAAAGATAAATCAATTAAAAAATCGTTAAAATGTTGTAAAAATAGTTTGGGAGATAAGATGTACGAAAATGTAAACGTGCGCGCGCAACATTCAATTAATATTTTTATTTGATTTATTATTTATTTTTTAGTTTTCAATTTTACAATTTTCTATCAACAATTTCACAATCTCACCACGAATGTCCACAAACTGTCCCGACTGTTCATTTTGTTGTACTAAAATTTTGATAGAAAATATTTCTAAACACACTTAGCATAAATAGTAGGATCATTATCGATTTCACGATGCAGCGAATGCATAAAATTACGATAAATGTAAAACTATTTGGGTTTGGTGCACGCTTGAATCATGCTCGATTTCACAAGAATTCGTGTTTTTGCATTTGTAGAACTCTAAATTTTGATTTGAAAATTTTATGAAAATTTTCATTCGAACAGCAACTCTCAACAACCATCATGTAGCAACCCGCCCAATCCAAATCGTAGAGATACGAGCCCTGCACCAGTGAGCGTTCTTGATAGAATTTGTTCAACAAAGTCAACTGATCAGTTTGATCAATGAATTTTAAAGGTAGCCAAATTTTTGCAACATTTTATTACTCGATCCACCAAATAGGGCTCAAAGCTTGCTAGTTGCATAATATTCTGAGCTTCACCGGTTACGGGCAGATTCGACTCTTCATCACGAAAATCGGTAACAGCATTTCGGATTTCGATTAAACGCTCAAGTTCGTGTAGTTTTAAATCGGTGGAATTTTTGTAAATTTTTATGATTTGAGTTTGAACTTTGTTTTGTTGAACCTTGTTGTGAGGTCTATTCCGTCGACTAGATATTTTTTCCTAAAAATGTAACATATCAATAAATCATAAAAAAACTTTAAAAATTTTTATAAAATCATTCACCCTGTCCATTCCAATCTCAAGACACTTTTTCAGTCGGCAACTTTTACAACTAGACCGATTTGATTTTGTGATTTTGCAATCTTGTTCTCCACAACATTTCCATTTCTTTAAGAAAAATTGTTAAAATAAATTGTAATATTAATTAAAGCTTAATTTGCAATATTAAAATAATCATCAAATTACCGCATGTCGACGAAAAAATGATTTACACGACTCACAACTGACCACACTGAGATTGAAACCTATTAACAAAATAATAAAGTCTTTTTTATTGAATATAACATATAGATTAATTCACCGATGCCTATTGACCACCTCATCAATGATTTATCAAATCAATCAATCTGTCTGCACATTTTTGTAAAATCTTGCGTAACAAAATTTGTTCAGTGTTTCTGTATAAAAGTTCGTTAGATACAATTTTTGTGTCTGAAGCCAACATAATTTGTCCTATACCTGAACGTATGCAAAGCAATTAGTTGAATTGCTGGCTCTCTGAGTAGTTAATTAAGAGTTCAGTAAATTGAGTGAGAGACAAAACAAAGATTTATTTTGAGTATTAATCATTTCTGGGCCTTTGCAGGTTTTTATAGGTTAATTAATTAAAAATCAGTTAAATTGTTTTAGCTCTTGAATGCATTTCATGTGAGACGTCATTTGTTAATTGTCGTTAAACTTTAACAGTGGACAATAATGTGCGGTGCACCACTCATGTCACCAAAACTTTAATTAGGTTTCCAAGATCTCCTGGAACTCTTGCAATCCAAATTGTTGCTTTGATGTGTTTCTAATGTTATCAAGATTAATTGTTTCAAGTATTTTCCTGTACTGGAAAACCAGAAGAGTAGCGAGACCAAGTTTGAATATGGTAAATTATTGTTATACTGAATCCAACGATATTTTTTCAGTTCATGAATCCAAAAACCCAAAAATCCAGAATCCAATTTTTTGCTGTATCCAATCGAGACAATTTTTAATCGATGTCCGGTAAGCGATTTAGTTTGGTGTAAAATTTTCAATATTCTTGGTCATAAGATGCGAACGTACGAAGTTTTTGTTTACGACGTCTTGGGATTTTAATATAGTAGATTCCCCGATGATATTAATTTTTTTGGAATACTATTTATTGAACCAAGTTAAAGTTAGACAAAGCAATCAACATGGCTAATCTCATATTTTTCCCTTTTGATTGAGTCAAGTGTTATAACGCTTATTGACTTTTGTAATGATACGTGCCATTTGAATAAAAACCTTTAATTCATTCGATTAGCCAATGGGACGATAATCCAGAAAATAGATTAACATTTGGAGCTATATTGACCTGTGAATAAATAACTAGTGGGCCCTGCGGGTGCTATATTTGAATCCTTTATATTATTTTGAAAATAATGTCCCCAAAATGGAAATTCTGGGGGAATAGTCGAGTGTAAGCGAAATTCATACACACCTAACCACCTAAACCTAACCTAACCCTACTCCTAACCGACGCCCACACCCACCTAACCACCTAAACCTAACCTAACCCTACTCCTAACCGACGCCCACACCCACCTAACCACCTAAACCTAACCTAACCCTATCCTAACCGACGCCCACACCTGCCTAACCACCTAAACCTAACCTAACCCTATCCTAACCGACGCCCACACCCACCTAACCACCTAAACCTAACCTAACCCTACTCCTAACCGACGCCCACACCCACCTAACCACCTAAACCTAACCTAACCCTACTCCTAACCGACGCCCACACCCACCTAACCACCTAAACCTAACCTAACCCTACTCCTAACCGACGCCCACACCCACCTAACCACCTAACCCGTTTCTCTATGACCGAATTTCATATTTGTCGAGCGTAAGCGAAGACTAAGGTACAGCATTTTCGATTCTTGTGCATGTAACTCCTCCTACATTTCTCAACCGATTTGAATCAAATTTGGCAAAAGTGCTTAGAATATCATGCAGATGTGCAGTTTGACCTTGGTTTTTGCGAAAAATGTTTTTTAGGTATAGCTGCCGAACAAATCTCTGATAGAAAAGGTCAAAGCTTGAGTTCCCATTGTTGGGTCACATGTCCAACAATGAGCCCCCCAACGAGTGCAACAATTAAAATATTCTAAGCACTTTAGCCAAGTTTGATGTAAATCGGTTAAGAAATGGAGGAGGAGTTCACTGGAAACCAAATCGGATTTCTTGTCACTTAGTCTTCGCTCACGCTCGACAATTAACAATCGCTTGTTTTAAAATTATTTTTTAGTCGGAAGAGACAATCAATAAAATTGATTCATTTTGCAGTAAGACATGAATGATTGATTGGCATATTTTTGTTTGTTAGTTAGTTCCTAATGATTTAATCGGAAATGACAAATCTATTGATAATTGAATGCAATACTCAATTTAAGAGCGCGCATAACATTGGTAGAACACACTTCATTTCCTTTAAAATTCGATTCATTTGTTCAGCATTCTTAGTCACTTTGGATAATTTTAAAATCAATCAAAATGTCACTTACTAAATCAACATTTGTACAAATTTTGTATCCATTCAAGAGCCATTTGAACATTATCAAGAATCATCTTTTGAATCTACTTCAAATTCATTTTCTCAAAGACAAATCAGTCACATACCAGTGGCAACTACTGTGCATCATATGTGTGTTGAAATCGACTCTATTGGTGTCACAGTATTTAAAGCCACCAAAGGATGCTTTCATCTATTTCGATTTCTTTAGTCTGGTTGATGTTCCAAGCGAATACAAACTCATCTATGGATCGTTGAGCTATTTCACCCTTTACACACTCAAGAAACTACACTCTATTGAGAATTTGAGAAAAATCTTCAAAATCATATATCAAGTGCTGATTCAGCACAAGGAACAGTATTTTCTGCAATCAACAGTCATTGGCAGTCCTGTTCATCCACAAATTATTAGAATTGTGAGATATTATGATTACTTCTTTCAGATACCAAATATACTTAGTAGTAAGTTTTTTTTATATAAAATAACTAAAATGAGTCTTTGTTAGCCAAAAATTTGAACATCACTGATCTAGGCAGTGAATTTAATGAATTTGCTTACTAATTGCAGCATTATGGCCTGTACTTTTGGAAACAATATTTTGCTATGTCCTATATCATAAATGCCACACCCTTGGCGCCAATGAATTGATCATCTTCTTGTTGACATCTCAAGTCATCATTGCCTTGAACTACGTCTCCCTTTTAGTTTTCGCTTATTCTTTCCAGTTAAGTTTGACCCTCTTTTTGGCCATCACTCTGATTGTGTTCCATCGAATGAATCACATCAACCAATTGCTTCCTCGCAATGCATCTCAGTTCAAATATTTTCATTTCTATCGTTTCTCGTATTACCACACTAAAACACTTCAAACGATATTTGAAGTTAACCGAAATTTTGGTTCAATCTTTTTATGCATGATTGTGCTACTCATTCCAATAAATTCTTTCATGGTAATGTCCACCTTACTTGGACACATTCGGTTGGCCTTGGTTCCTTATACATTTTTTATATTTGTGACCCAAATTGCATTCATCATTGGCTTTCATGTGGTCACAATGAAATATGTGGACAAGATTCACTGTCACACTAAACTGCTAACCCATTTAAATGTTCATTCGAAATTCAATTCTGCTCTTGCTCAAATTAAAATGAGCAATTACATCGCCAAATTTGGCACCAAAAATCAGTATGGTATTACTTATGGAAGCATTGCACTCATTTCGATGGCCACTTTTGGCAAGGTAATTTAAAATATAATTTTGGCAAATAACAATTTTATCCCATTTTAGAGTGTCATACTGTACTGTCGCTTCATTATATACAGCTACAAATTGTTACAATAATAATAGTTTGTTAGCGTTGAAATTCAAAGAATCTGTCTTCTGTCCCAAGAAGACTTGGGATTTGGATTGGTGACAAAACAAAATAAAAATTTATTAGTTGCACGTTGCGGTCCAAACACGCATTTTAAGTACTCATTAGTCATAAGAATCTATAACATTGTAAGTACAAGCTAGCTGAGCTTATAACAGCATACCAGTAGATGATGTGTCATTGTACAAACGAACACAGACTGACAGATGCTTGCCTGCAGAAGGCCTGTTCGGGTGTTTGGTAAAATCTTATCAACACAAACCCCAATTAGCTGTGCCACAACACGTCTACTACATCCGGTGTCAAACCGTTCGTCGACAGGCAACAACAACTACCTACCCAGTCCCTTGGTTAGTGTTTGATTGATTAACTTGTTTTCGATCATGTTGATATATTGATTTATAATTACGATTTCCGGCACTGGAAAAATGACAAATTGAACAACAACAATAATAATTGGAGGAGCGAACGAACAAACTCACGCTCGAGCGAAGCGAGAGTGTGAGTTTGTGAGTGAACGAGTCCTCTGGCGCAGCTTGATAGGAAAAGGCTTGTGCAGAGGATTATGTCTACATGGTTCAATGGATCGGTCTGAAAATTTTACACAATATTCTGGTTGGGGTGAAGTTGTGCCTTTTGCCCAATAGGTCACTATAGGTCAAAGGTGACCGGAGATAAAAAAATAATTCGTGGTATTTTACATAGATCTGTATTGAGAATTGAGTTGATGTGTGTGTCTGTCGCACTTTGATGACTCATCGATGACTGAACTGATAAGGACGAGTGCTCGCGATACTCCCGCTCCGACTTCACGCCCACGGCGTCACTTATGACTAGTTAATAAACTCACAGCTCAATAGTGAATATAATATTGGTGAACACACACTTGGTCGCTTTTCAAATTCGATTCAGTCCTGTAAAGTCTCTTGATCGCTTTAGAGTTTTTAACTTAAAAAATGTCTCTAACTAAATCAACATTTGTACGTCTGTTGTATCCATCCAAGTACAATTTCACCATTATCAAAGATCATCATTTGATACTACAGCGAATTCATTTTCTCAAAGACCACTCAGTGAGCGTTCAAATGCAATTGCTAAACATTGTTTGTGTGTTGCAATCGATTCAAATGGTGTTTGGCTATTTTGTGCCGCCAGAGGATGCTTTCACCTATTTCGATTACATTCGACTGTTTGACGCTCCGAGCGAATTCAAACTCATTCTAGGATCGTTGAGCTATCTCACACTGTACACATTCAAGCAGTTGAATTCTATTGAACATTTTAGGAAAACTTTCACAATCGTCTACCAAGTGCTGGTTCTACGCAAGGAAGGGCCTTTTCTACTTTCTACAAATACCAACGGCCGTCCTGTTTCTACACAAATTCTTAAGTTTGTGAGATATTATGATTACTTTATTCAGTTACTATCTATACCTTGTGGTAAGTTTTGTATTGTTTTGGGTTAATAATATTTTTGAATTTGCCATTTGCCATTTGCCATTTGCCATTTGCCATTTGCCTTCTTGTTTCTTGCTTTTATTTTATTTTTTGTTAACCAAGTCATAATTCGATTTATTTGTATTTCAAATTTCAGCATTTTGGTTTGTATTTTTGGAAGTAACCTTTGGTTTGCTTCTTTATCAAAAGTACCAATCTTTTTGGTACCTTCCAATTGGTCACCTTTCTGTTCGCATCTCAAGTCATCATTGTCCTGAACTACGTCTCAAGTGAATAATGTTAATTGAATTAATATATTAATTAAATAGTTAATTATTTAAGCTTGTAAAGGACAATTTAGCACTTTTTAAGAAAGTTTTCGGCCAATCGATATTCGACATTCTTGTAAAAAGAGAGTGTCGCCTAACAAAAATTTTTGGGATTTTATTTTAGTATTCATTTCGATGAGCATAATTAGTGAATTTGACGTTACTCGATTGATAATACAAACTTCAACTAATTTAGCCATTTATGTTAAAAAAGTTTAATTATCATTTTTAGCCTAGTTGATCCGGCTATGATAACTTAGAACTTTCTTGTATGTTTTATGACTCTTTCCCATGCAATAATTCTAAACATAATTATGGAATATACGATTTGATTTTTTATTTTTTTATTTATTTAAATCAAACTATTTCCGCATGCAAATTTTATTTTTAATTAAATTCACACAATAGTAATATTAACAAGAATAAAATATTGGACTCACAATTTGTGTTCCAATGTCACACGAATTGCCTGTACCCATTGGAAGCCACACAATTCCCCCATTTGCCCACTCCGCTCCCAAACTATTATGCAACAACCAATGTCCATCCTTCCAGCCAACAAGTAGCATTGGATAATTTATAGCACTCGAGTTGCATTCTCCATGAAAAGTTCCACTGCGATAGAATTGCATCACACGACTCGATGCATCAATGAACACAACACTTGGTCCAAAGGTGTCGAGATGGCGCTGCAGTTCGCTGTTGTTTGTTACGCTATAGTCAACACAGAAGTTGTCCGCTTTCGCATACACGTCATAGATTGTGTTGTTGAGATTGCATTTTGCTGGTTGATAATCTTCCTCGAGTATGGCACCATTATCAACGAGAAGCATCATAACACGTTGAACTCTTCCGGAACCTTTGGCACAAAACTCCTCCAAACATTCCATCACTGCGTGTTCAGTAAATTTTAATCGTAATTTTGGTTCAAATTTGCATCGATTCCAGGCACTTTCCGCGGCTCCAATTGAGGCGTAAACACTTGCCCGGCAGTGATTCTCTAATACATTGTCGAGAAATAGTTGATTCTTTACGACTGGTAGTGCTTTGATGTTTAACCAATCAAATTGGTTGTCCTGTTGTGCGTGTTTTGGTTGATGGTCGAGAAAACATAACTTTTGAGGAAATTCATGGTGTGGATGTTGTAGTTGGGGAGCGTGTAGTATGGAAGGGTTGAGAAAGTTGATACGATATTCGTCTTCGGACTAAATAAAAAAAATAATTTTTATAAACTTCAAAAATACAAACTTACAAAAGCAGACATTGAAGTCAATCCGAGAACAGTTTTCGAAGTCTCACTTGAACTCATACACTTTTGCACAAGTTGAACAAAAAATTTTAAATTTTCTACAAACGAATTAACTCGAATTTTAACATCACTTTCTTTATGAATTAAATTTTGATGTACATTCTGAAAATAATAAATATTAATATTATTATTTTTTCAAAATTAAATTTAACTTACAAAATAAGTTTCAACAATCTTTGTAATGGTAACATCGTTTTCGAAAATATTCAACTCAGTATCGCTATCCAATTTAGGATCATAACATTCAAGTGGAATTTGACCTTCAATTTGCAAATTCGGATACAGTTGAACCAAACTTTGATGTTCATAATAATTCAAACACATTTGAGCAGATACAATCGTTCAAAAGTAGAATCCAAAGAAATAATGAAAAGTTGATTAGTACATTCATGATGTTTTATTTTTTCGATTTGAAATTTAGACAAAAATGAACTTTTTGGTGATGAACAATTGTGACACATAATAGTTAGGAGTTAGTGGCTCATTACATTTGAATTTAAGTACTAATAAGTTTTTTATGACACTGTTTTTTACTAATGAAGCCAAATTCTTATCAATTTCGGTGTAGGTGGGTTCTTTTCTCGCAGAAGCACAGCCAGCTCGTATTCTTCTCGGTACAGGGCATGCACAATGGTCCTGAGAACTGCCTTTTCCCTGGCCTTCTCCAGTTGACCAATCAGAAATAGAATTTTAATTGCCTTGTGACCAATTTCAGATTTCATCTGTTCATTGGCCTTGTCCGCTTGGTCTTGCACATTTTCTACGGTTAATGTGGCTTTTAGGGCCAGTCGTTTTCCAGTGTCCACCAAATTGTCTTTGAACTGATCGTATCCTTTTACTGCTAAATCTAATTAATAAATAAAAATTTTAATTTAATTAATTAATACATTTTATGAGCAATTATAGTTACATGGAAGAAGAAATAATAAAACGAACAAAACAATTGAATGAATCTTCATTTTTTTAAATTATCCAATTGCTGACTGTTGTATGGACTCTTCACTGCAGTACACACAGTCAGGCAGTCAAGTGGGCTCCTCAATTTTGAAAATATATCTGAAGGAAAAACAATTCTTCAAAATCGATAAAATGTGATCAAAATTTTGAAATTATTTATTTTCGTTAATATTTTAAACCCCGTCAATTTTACTTGAAACGACCAATAATTAAATTTAATAATTAATTTACTTTTAATTGACGTAATTGGTACAACAATACTTGAGTAGAGCGACGCTTACATTTTTTTGGGCACCACTTTCAATTCACCTAGAGAAAATTAAAATCAATAAGAACTGGAAGCACAATTTTGTGAAATTATTTAATTATTTCAAAATTCAAATTCAAATTTCAAAAAGTTCAAATAAGTGAATTACTAAAATTACTGTTTTCATTTTTAGAATATTCTTAGAGGCAGAATTGCGTCATTATTTAAACAATAAAAAATAATCAGAATATACCAAATGATTAAAAATGTGCTTCTAAATTTTAAAATGAATTTTTTGTAAAAAATAAATTTAAAAAAATAAAAGCAAATATTCTCATTTCAATTAACTTAGTTAATTACTCTAGATGCACAGATAAATTAGGTGTCAACTTGAGTTGGCCAAATGATTGTTTCCCAAGATTTCATAAAACATTTGTAAAAACACACAACACATAAGGTAACTCTGTTGAGATCTGAACACCAAGCGAGACGAACAGCAACTGCCGAATGAAATGGTCATTTTGTGTGTGTGTGTGTTTGAGTTGGCCAGAAGAAGTGGTCACTCTCCCTCTCCTTAGTCCGAACCACCGACCCGTCGACGAAAAAAAAACGGTCCTCAAAAACTGTCTCACAAATAAGTGACCGATTCTCACTAATAGGTGAGATTAACTCACAAATATCTGAGAGCTTGTCACTTATTTGTGAGAAAAATTTAATCTCACTTATTAGTGAGACGGTTTTTTACTGTGTGCAGGTCAACAAAACAAATAGACAGGTGGATTTGCGTAATCTCTATATTTTCTATTATTGCAAACGATTTCCGAGTTAGAATTAAATATATTCATAGAAACAGGCGCGTATTATCAAGTGGTCACATATTGGAAGTCAAGGCACGACATTTTCAAAGTTCATGAATCATAAAAAAATGTCTTGTCTGGCAAGCCAGGCAAATATCGAGACTTTAGAAAAAAATCACTAACTAAGTAAGTCACTATAATCGCTTCGAGATTTTTCTCTAAGCAAAAATTCAAAGTCCCAGGGATTATTTTATGGATTACAATATGAATTTGTTTATTTTGATTGTTATCCCAAATGTTAGCGAGAGAACTGCCATACTATCGAACAACACTGAATTATGAACAAAATACAAACGGGCAACTTAATCTAACGCAAACGAAAGCAAACTTGTGTTGTGCCTCTGTGTATGCCAATTTAGTGACCATTGGTCCATTCCGGTATTCTAATGTATAGCCCTGCCAACTATTATTTCGTGGCGAAATGGGGAATCAGTATAGTACGTACAGCAGTAGTTATTTCTACATGAGAAATAAGCGTTAATAGCTTAGTTGGTAAGTGACTGGTCGAACACACATAGTGTCAAGGGTTCGATTCGCCGAAAACAATGTTTTTATTTTATTTTTAATTCTTTTTTAATTAATTAAAACATTAAACTGAGAGTTAGGACATATCGGTGAAATGGTGAAACATTTAAAAAATAACGGATTTAATAAATTTTAATTATTTTTGTCAAGTTAGCTACGACAGTTGATTAATTCCTCATCTTTGATTATAATCTCATACATTTCAAGGCAGTTTTCAGAAACGCGAATATTTCAAAAAAATAACTAACACGCTCAACGGAGTTTAAAATAGATTTAATATAATTAATTAATTCTACACACGAGAGAGAATCGCGATACGAAGTGAAGACATGCAGAGTTTGAGTGAAACACACACAAACATACACACAAAACAGCTTATCTCGACTAGATCGAGCACTCCACTCCACCACTAGACAATCTACCACGAGTACTCTAATAGTCAGTGGTTATCATTTAGACTTTAATTTGACCAATTTTGTGGGATTAATTATCAAACACTAATGTAACTAACTATCCGATTCATTTGCGAAACGAATCAACGAACCCGTTTGTTTTGTAAACTGTCGTTGCTAACTTGACAAAAATAATTAAAATTTATTAAATCCGTTATTTTTTAAATGTTTCACCATTTCACCGATATGTCCTAACTCTCAGTTTAATGTTTTAATTAATTAAAAAAGAATTAAAAATAAAATCAAAACATTGTTCTCGGCGAATCGAACCCTTGACTTATAAAGCTCTATAAAGTTATAGTAGTTTAAAAAGGACTTTATTTTTCGAAAGCACGAATTTAGAGCGATAAAAAATATTAATTAAGTTAAAAATCAGAACATTTTGTTGCCGCACTCGTACTTTGAAGTAATAAGTTTGTAAGTTGAAGGTCAAAAACAAATTTTGTAAACGTATCTTCGGATACATGAGTACTTGAGATAGAGAGATACACTGTTAGTCAATGAAATGTCAGTCTCATATAATTGAAACTTCTAAAACTGCACTCTATTTAAACTTACAATCGCCTTATTGTAATTATTACTTAGAAAGTTTAATGTTAAAACAAAATTGAATAAAAATAAAAAATTAATATTCAAACTTTTATATGTAATTGAATATAATAATAATTATATTTTTTAATCGATAATGCAGCGCAGTACAAAGTTAAATTACTAATGTGAATAATAAATCCTGATTTTTAAAATTTAAATTTTAAATCAGGATTTTTTAGTGTGTTCACGGTACTTCACTTTCAAGGTAGAAATGATCAAGGAGGGTCCTTTTGTAAGCAATGCAATTGTTTTATGATATTTTACGGGTACTTGACATTTTATTATTATTATTATTATTATTAAATATTATTATTATATTATTATTATATTATTATTATATTATTATTATCATTAAATAATTTCATTAAGTATTGTTATTAAATAAATTGTCTTGTTGTGATTCTGGTTTGCTTCTGAATAAAAATTTAATGCCGAATTTCATGGTCAACCATGACATTCGGGACAGTATTTAATTGCAATAATTTTCTGACAAAAGTTTATTTAATTTTTTAGAGTACAATGGCTCTTTTGAAAATTCAATTTTTATTTTAAAATAACTTTTCGAATCTTAATAACTCCACCGTTGAATACAGCATTTTTGTTTGTGTGTTAAAGCAACTCAAGCGTGTTCAAATTTCACAAAGATGCATAAAATCAAACAGAAAATTGTCTCATTTCTGAAACTCAGTTACTATGCTCATCACGGCCAGTTTGATGTAATTAAGTTTGGTAACAAGCCTGCTTACCAGTTCAGCGATATACGAAAATGTTATCTATTTGCGGCTGTTTTGTCAATTGTGACCGTATCGTATGGCATTTTGGGCCTAGAATGTGAGTCCCGATCAGTGTGTCACATCGATTGGAGTCAACTGCCCTCAAGTCCGTACAACTTTTATCATCAAATGTTTCCTAGAGCTGTTTGGCCTCAGATCAATATGCTTTTGCTTACGGTAATTGTCTTCTGGACTGGCTGTTGGCTGGTGTTTCTGTTTGATCCGCAAATTGGACGGAAGTACTTGATTCTGCCTGATTGGGCTGTGGGTGATGAACGCGAAAAAATGTGCGCATTTCGAAAACGTTTGCTGAAAGTTGCAAATACAGTAGAAATTACCATACTGATTTGTGGCATTGGATTTATGTACACACATGTACTGCTGCTCAATGCAGTTTTCAATATTAGCTGGTCATCACTGATGTTTTGGGCACTGCTCAATCCAATACACTTGTACGGTGGGGTATTGTGTAAGTGCAACAATATTATTTAAAATATATACAATTTTTTTACAATTTTTACAAAGTTTTTTACACCCTCCCGTTCTATGTCATTCTGGCGAGCAAATGCATCGTAATTCAACAACAGACTCTAATCAACAAACTGTCTGATATCATCAATAATGTGAAAGTGAGAAATATTCAATCAAAAAGTCGAATCATTCAGACTCGTCTCTGGCTGGACTACATTTCGGTGAATATGCGCATCTGTACCGTAACACGACAACTGGGAGAGTATTCGCGTTTTTGGTTGACATACTTGACACTACTCTTCATGGCATTCATTTCGCTTGAATGCTACGCCCTCTACACCGCCTTATTTGCACCAGGACTGACCATTGTGCTTTGGTGTATGGCACAAATTATAACATTTGGCGTTGTTACTTTGCAGTATGTGCTCATCAATCAGTGTGCACAGGTGGTCAAGCATTTCAAGCTTATTTCACTGCTTAATCGGACATTCTACCAGTGCTACTACAGTGGCACTAGACAAGCAATGAGACCTAGTTTGTATCGAAATTTAGTAAAAGTAAGTTATGATTAACAAGTTAACTATATAATACACAACAAATCTCAACTTTCACAGGCGGAAAGTCTACTGGACAGTCGACTAATGCACAGTTATGCGTTTCGTTTGTTTGGAAATTATCGAATCACCAACAAATCGTTTGTCATGGTAGTGCAAAAAAGACAAAATTTTAACTTTAAAATTCATTTAAATTTTTCTATTTAAATTTTTAGATGACAACCTACGTATGTACATTCTTCTTATTTATTTGTAAAAATAAGAAGACAAGTGAAACTCAAATAACTTTGTTGTCATGAAATCATTTGTCCTTCTAAAAGGCACGTTTCCATGTAAAAGCAACCTTCGGGCGTTGGTATTGCTTTAAAAAATAAATTTCAAAACCAAAAAAATTTTTCGCTTCAATATAGCCCACTTGGTTTCCTTCTCTAAATCCAAATCGATTTTTGAATTCCAAATCAACCAGATCACTTGAAGCACCGCATAAAATGCTATAAATGAGATCAAAATTCCAATCCATATTAGAACACTGAATGGCTGTGCAAGCATCCAATTTCGTGTTTTCAACATTGGTTTAAGTGTTACAAACACAAGATGGTCCAGGTAGGTGTTGTGAGTGAAATCGATCAGGCGGAGTCGTTCCAATTTGTACCAAGCCGATAAAGAGCAAATTCCTAAATCAACAGTCTGTTTTTTTTTGTTTAGAGAGAGAGAGAGAGAGAGAGAGAGAGAGAGAGAGAGAGAGAGAGAGAGGGTAAAAAATCAAATACTGAGAAGTTTTGTTCAAGTAACGCAAGTATTTCACATACCTTGTTATGCACCAACCCAACGGTGCCAGTCCACTTGCCAGTTTTTGCATCAAATGTGGCAGAAAACGTTTGATTAGCGTAAACAAGTTTCGACCTAAATTTAAGTTTCCTCTCCAACAATAAAAGCAAATCCGATTCCATGCTGTAATCGGTGCCAAAAGCGTCTGACCGCTTGCTAGAACGTTGACAAAATGGTGGCTTTTCGTTGAAGGCAACATTCAGCTGAGCATTGTGCAGATTACAGTGCTGATAAGACTCCCGCAATATTGCATAATCGGAGGGCGAGTTTGGTGCAAAAATTCCTTGATAAAGAGCGCAACCATCTACGATTGGTCGAATGTGTGCAGACACATTGTTTTGGTGAATAATTGCCTGGAAATTTGAATTTGTAATAGACAAAATATCGTCATTCCATTCTGTAGGCATTGTACATTCATTTAGCACCACAATAAAAGGCAAACAATTGTCACACTTGTCATATAACAGGTTAAGTGACTTGAACAAATTGAGAAAATCATTTTTGGTCGCAAATTCTGTACTGAACAATTGAAAATAAATTGATAGTCTTTTAAATTTCCCTTCATTTGAATTTGAATATCCCAAAAGCCAGTATGAGGCATTTTGAATTGAAGTTTTGAAAAGATGAAGATTGAAGCATTGCAATTTGGGTTCAAACTGCGAGTGCTTCTCAAAAGTTGTTCTATTTGAAAGACTCATTGCTGAGAGATCTATTTGAATCAAGACATAAGACATTTTCGAGTTTGCACTTTGGTTTTGACAATTGGCCAAATAATCGTCAAACCAAACATTTACACTGCAATTGATGCAATTTGCAATTAGAATTGTAATAATAATTAAAATATAACTTATAATATTAATAGAAAGCATTTTGTGTTGAATTTTTCAAAAAAAATTGAGTAAATTTTTGAAATGTCAAATATCCTATACAGAACACGAAGAAGTCAAACTGAAATATGAAATTACATTGTACATGGAATCGATTTGTTTGAAACAATTTCTGAAAGAATTGTCACTAACATTAAACTATTGCAAACATGCAAACACATTTCAAAAAACATAATGATTATTTTATTTTGTTATTTTGCCATTCATATGTCATTCATGATGCCATATAATTTCAATGTGCAATTATTTATATAATTGGAGGAGCGACCGCAATCACTCACGCTGAGCGAGCGAAGCGAGCGAGGTGTGAGTGATTGCGGGAGCGACGATATATACCCGAGAAAAATGTAACTTCAATCATTTCTTGTCCGCATAAACCCTCCGAAACTACTGCATGGATCGGTCTGAAAATTTAACTCAATGTTCTGGTGGTGGTGAAGATATGCAGTGCGAAAATAGGTCACTGTAGGTCAAAGGACAACGGAGTTATGATTTTTTGAAAATTCGATATTTTGTATAGAAATGTGTTGGGATCGAGAGTCAACTTTGTGTGTGTTCTTGTGTGACACAGCCAAGCACACTCTTCCCCCGTGCGCCCGCTGTGCGTAAAGAAGATGCGCAGTAGCAAGCACACTCAAAAGAGTTGGATGCGGACCATTTGACTCGAGTGCAGTTGTGATTAGATGTTTTTTGCATTTTCCAACAAGGTCTAGCATTATTGAGACTCGTAATTTGTCCGAAATTTTAAACCTTAAACAACTTTATTTAAAATAATACGTTTATTATAACCTAACCAATGACGAATTTAGAAATTAGTAAAAGTGGAAATTGTCCTTATTCCCTGGACAAATTCCCTTGCAGAAATGCATTGAAAATGCATTGAGAAATTGCAATGAAAACAACATTTGACATTGTATTGGGTCTTTGAAACGTGTTCTCCTCTAGGAAACTAGAACTGACAATAAGACTTAACACAATGATAAACTCAAGACAAATTCAATTGCGCAAAATGTTGATTTCTAAATCATTGTATCGATCTTCTGACCTTGAAGATGCTTGAATTCACATGGGTTTGGGAAAAATTGCGAAATTGCAATTTGTTTTGGTTCACATTTATTTCATTTGACCTTTTAAAACATATTTTATTGGAGAGTTTCCTAACAAATGTTAGAGAAAATTTTGTTTGGATATCATTTGTATCTGTATTATGTTCAAGCGAAAGATTTTGAGTACATGGGAGCTCAATAACATTTGGAATAAAAGGAAATAGGAATAAGAGTTGCATATAATGACCATATTTGAATAAGGTGGTGTTCACGATCCACAGTCAGAGATGAGTGATGTAAATCGAGAATTATTATGTGTATGAATTGGTCTTAACTGATTGTAATGATCTGCGTACTCAGGTAATCGTTTGAATGTGTGATGATAATAAAATGAATTAGATTGATACGTAAACTTTTAACTGATAATCAAAAGTTAGAGTGTCTCATTAATTAACCGATAATGGACCTTCTATCTCATATGCATTGAATGTTACTAAATGATTTGCGACGTTTCACACACTCTCGCTCCGACTTTCATGCCAATGGCATTACCTATTTTTATTGATGATAGATATAATGTTTCAAAATGTCAGCTGCTGGTTCAAAGACTAGTTATTTTATTATTCAATTTGGAATCCAAAACATGTTGACAAGCGCGGTGACAAGACAAACTTCCAAACAAATCGATACTGCAACACAACTGCAATCACAGCACAAAGCAACAACTATGGTAACGTCACCTGTTGTCAGTGTCAATCTATTCATTCATTTATTCATTCATTCATTCATTGGTACTCATGAAAAATGTGACACCTGGCTCACTAACTAATTTTTTTCTAAAACTATCAGCTCAAACAATATTTTCACAAAATTATTATAAAATAATCTAAAAATTCTCAATTTTTGAATATTTTAAAATTTCTTGTAGTTTTATACTCGTACTTTACTAGTACTTTTTAAAACATCTTAAAAACCTAAAAATATGCGGCATTTTACCAGTAAATTACAGTAAAATCAATGGAAAATGCTTACCAAAATAATCAATTTTAAGCCAAATTGGGCTAGTTGTCTGAGCGGGGGCGAAGCGAAGCTTCGTCTTCGGAGCGAAGACTTTTTAGCATGACTTTTTGTGTTTGTTGTTCTATTTATCTAGCCAAAACTACTCAATCAAATGACACCAAAATTTCAGGTTAAGCTCATGATATAGTGTAGATGTGCACTAAATAGGTGGCTTTGCTGAAAAACCAAAGATTAAATGATTTAAATGATTAATTTAAATTTGACCTTTTATGCCACCTGGCGGGAAAAATATGTACTAACGGAAATTATTGTTTAAGAAATGACAAAATAATTATTTTGTAGTTATTTTGGTTATTATTAAGGACAGACGCGGATAACGTCCTCTATGAATGGCCCCTTTAGCTCAAATCTATTGATTTGACTAGATGATATTTGAAAGGTTACTTCTCCTTTAATATTTGACCGATTGTGGCATATTATAGCTTAAATTAAAGATAAATTGATTGGCTTTAACGGCATCAGAAAACATTTATGAAAATGTTTTTTATCGAAAATATAGATCAAAAAATGTAAAAAAGTAGCATATTTTGAACACTTTAAGATGAACTCACGATCAGATAAGATAAAATTTTTAAAATGTTTTCTGTCCGCCAAATAGAGAATTGTATTACCTTTAATAAAAGCTCTAGTTCAACAAAATCGGACCAGTTTTGTAGGAGAAGAAGCAAAAACAAAATGCAAAGGTCTTGATTTACAGTAGAAGGGAAAACTAAAATGTATGCATTGGCCGGTAGAGGGCAAATGCGAAAAGTGCATCCTGGAAATGTGGATTTTTCGTGACTTTTCGTCGGAATATTGTTCTAATTTTTTGTAAGATGATAGATAATGAGATAACCGATAACTTAAGATATTAAAATATTTTAAAATTTTTAACGAAAAATTGAGCCGCGACTTGCCTTAAGTGAGATGAACTTGAAATTGATCAAATGACATCAAAATCATAAAATTTTCAGTTGTCGTACCAAATGAATATCGAAATCTCAATGATCTATGAAGTCAAATTTTCTCATGATAATTTTCACCAACAACCACAGTTTGATCTATTTCTATTTGGAGAGGTGTTCCGAACCTCATGTGATCATGAATCGTCAAGGCAAAAACGGATGACCTTTTCCGTTAAGTGTACTGTTTCTAGCGAATCGCATCATCGTGATTGAGTCGTCATGTAAGTTTTGTTTAAATGGAATTGAGAATTCTATGGAAAAGATTCAGCAAACTACAATGACAACAACAAGTGATGGCTCAGCCCGGCCAAGCGAAGCGACATGCATAAGAACTGAAGGACTGATTATTGCACCGCGTCGTGTCCGGGTGGGGTAGGGTAGATAGGGTGAGTGCATGCAAATGAGGATTGTACTGAAACTGAAGGATTGAGGATTGCAATGTTGCTTGATTGAACGAGAATACAAGTTTTGACAAGATAACAAGACAGATTCCATGATTCCTTGAATTGAGAAACTAATATCTTTGAACGAATTCAAAACGAAAACAAATTTTTCAATTCCCATCCACCAAAGCACGATGCCCGATCGCAATATGCAAAATTTGTGCGTCTCGGTGGTTTATGTAGGTTTTTGAAATTTTTTTATGGAGTCAATTGACATTTTCCTCGCAGAAGAAATCATCTTTGGAACCTTGTTCACAATAACATAGTTAATGTACAATCACTACATGAACGAAACAGACTGGACAGAAGAAAGCAGAACACAACTTGCCCCAACCAATAATACTGTGTTCAATGAAAAGTGTTCTTAAAAACCCCTGAGTTCAATGCGATATGCATTGCATCATCAGTGCATACGCTTCTATTGTATTGTAAACTTTTGTAGTATGATAGTAGTACTTGGGAAGTCGGGGGGTGAGTTCCCGCTCAGACTTATGCCCCATCGGGGCCAATGATGTTTATAAGATAGTTTGATAACGATGAGGGGGGAGGAGAGGAGAGGAGAGAAACCTAAAAACACGTGGTGTGAGCTTTGATGCGAGTGAGTGAGTGACCGGTGTGCAGAAAGAGGATAATATTGGGGCTTGTTTGAATAGTAGTGGCAGGAGTAGAAGCATGCAACGTTACACAACCATCACTGTCCGATGTGTGAGTGGCCGACACTGGCTTGCTCTCTCTCTCTCTCTCTCTCTCTCTCTCTCTCTCTCTCTCTCTCTCTCTCTCTCTCTCTCTCCCTCTCACAGCGGATGTCTGTCCATCTGCGCTCTACCCTTCACTGTACTAATGACACACTCATCAACACGACCACACAAACTCGCTCTGTGCTTGCCTGTTGGCTGGAACCTTCAAATGATTTTTTCGGTACCAAGGACACATTTTCGTATTGAGTACATGATATATCAATGTTCCTAGATTTTCACGATGAATCCAACGATATTTTTTTCAGTTCATGAATCCAAAAATCCAAAATTCCAGAATCCAATTTTCAGCTGGATCGACTCGAGTGTATTTACATGGGATACCTTGAGGTCGAATTAGTCTAGTAAAAATTTTTCATGACATTACGTCAAGTACTTTTGGCTGACGAAGTTTTTGTTTAGCGTTACATTGGGATTTTAATATTTTTTGAAAAATTACTACTCTTTTGACCTTTGACCTATATGACCCCAAATCAATAGTGCACATCTACACCACCACGCGAACATTGTGTAAAATTTTCAGACCGATCCATGCAGTAGTTTCGGCGTTTGCTTGCCCACAAGATTTGCACCAATTCCCCTTTTTTTCTGGCAACGATTCGTCACTCCCTCAATCACTCACACCTCGCTCGCTTCGCTCGCTCAGCGTGAGTGATTTCGGTCGCACATTAATAAGTTGATTGACATTGCATTTACACATACTCATTAGAGGTGAACACTTAATTTGCACATTTTAAAATTCGGATTTTCCTGGATCACCAAAATATTCTTTTGAATTTTCTATGAATTTTGAGCCTAATTTAACCCAAATCCGTTGAGATTCAGATGAGGCTAAATGGATTCAAAGATTTCTGGAGATATTTAAAATAATGAATAAAAAGAAATGATTTTTCGACTAAAGTTTAGAAAAAATTGCGATAAGAGTAGCAAATTTTCCATACTAATACTTTGAACTTTGATTTATTGAGTGGCTAGTTGTACGCGACGATTGTACTATAGTTGATTTCGTTGTATGAGGTGCTTCAGAATACCACAAATGGCAGCTTTCAAAGATACATTAACTCGGAGTATTTAAGCTTATTCCGCATTTAGTTAACCGGAAAATTCTTCTTATTGGATTTATGCATATGTTCTGAATAATTTCATCATTGGAAGACATTGATTATTTCCAAAAATGATTTAATCCAACCCAAAAATTTGATTGCCATAGAAATCTTAAAATTAATTTGCGTGTTTATTCCAAAAATCATAAGGACTGGTAGATCCACAATTAAGTTGTTAGATATAATCTCATGATTTGGTAACTGGGAAAATTTCAAGGATATGTTTTGAATTATACAAAAATGCACTGATGGACAAATCCTCCATTTGAGTTTTTGGTTCAAATTCGTCAATTGGTTGTGAAATGGCCATTTCGCGGCAATGATAATTTCAAAATGTGCATTGATAAAAACTTAATAAACGACTCACTTGTCAGTTGACTGCTAATTTATCAATTGGGGGATGTTTGAGACAGATTCATTTGAGAAATCTTTACAAATCACAAAATTTGCCCCACATTTTGTGGGTTGAGATTTAAAATCCATATTCGGAAAAATCCAGACAAACAAAATTGCAAGTAAAACCATTAAATTAAAGATTAAACAGCCTAATACGTACAATTTTCCTATTCATACATAATTGGATAGAATCCAAATTCAAACAAACTAAGTAAGTTTAAAATTCTATACAGCTTGCCAATTGTGGTATTATTCAATAACCAATCTGAGAAAACTTCCCAGCACACCTGTTGTTGAAAAGATCTATTAACACATTTTAAGAATCTTCCCAACCCGCAAAATATAGGATAACACCAAACAATACATTGTGGGAATATTTTTTGTCTTGTAAATTGGAAGATTATTGTTCTCCAATCACGAAACAACACTAATCATATGTCATTCGGAATGACTCATTCCCACAATTCGATTTTGTCAAGATCCACTTGTCGCCATAACAGAATAATCTTGTCCTTTCAAAGCACATCTAATTTAAGTTAGAATTTAAAGTTTGAAGGTTTATCTTGTTAATTAATGAACCAATTGGAGAACTTGGAAATTGTATTGACATATTCTGATCGAATAGCATTGGGAGAATGTCTGGCAATATATTACATTGTATTATTCTTACTTTTGTTATTCAAAGAAATTCATATCCAACACATCAAGGTTTGTGGTGTTTGTTTTCTCTACAAAGTGGCGATGACACACAAAATCGCTCTTATTTGAACGTGAGAAATTTGCTTTGAGATAAGCAAAGTTTTGCTCCTTGGTCATCCTTTGCTTTCCAAATGTTTGTCTATGAGTCATTTTGAACAAAACTTTATGATTTTCTACACTAAATTATCCTAAATCTTTGAATCCATTTAGCCTCATCAAGAACTCAACGGATTCCGGTGAAATTAGGCTCAAAATTCCTAAAAAATTCGAAACTATTTATGTATGATCCAGGAAAACTGAAATTTTGGAAATGTTCACCTCTAATACTCATATACTTTTGAACTAAAAAGTACACAGTTTTATCTAATTGTCTGAACGTGAGTGAAGACTACTCTTCAGCTATTTGGCTCTTTTTGCGCAGCTAAGGCTCCGAGGTTTCTTGGTCAATTTAAATGAAATTTGGCACAGATGCTTAAAAATATGTAAACCAGTGCATGACGTGCTCAGAAACTCAAAAAGTTGTGTTTTAGGCATAGCTGCCATTCAAATTTCACCTAAGTCATTCTTCTGTTTGAGGGTCAAGCCATTTTCCAGTGTACCCAACAATGAGTGCAACAATGGGAGAATTGTTGATCAAGTGCCGTGTAGGATTGGGTTTTGGTGAGGTGTTAGGTAGGTTAGGTGCCGTGTAGGATTGGGTTTTGGTGAGGTGTTAGGTAGTGTGGGCGTGGTAGTTCAAGCAGTCACACGTTCAGACTAAAGACCACGGATATAATCCTTGGTCTTACTTATTACACTTTATAAGTTCAAATTTCAAATTTAGCACCCGCAGGGCCCACTAGTACAATTTTGGCTATATAAAGAGTGACAGAATAGGCTACCACAACACAGGCAAATAGCTGCACTGCAAAGCATGTGTGCGCGGCAATCCGCCGACAGCGCCGTTGTGCAGCACTAACGTGTGAGCGGACACATTTGGAAACAGCAAATGATGGCATTTTACAGTCTTTGATGTTGCGTTAGCTTGTATCTGCACTAGAGAATTGAAACGTCGCCCCAACCGCCCCACCCCAACTGGGGCACCCCACCCCACCCTAAGGTTGGGGTGGGGTGAGTTGGGGTAGGGGCGCAAGTTTAGAGCTCACCCCAACTTCGCCCCAACTCTCGCCCCACCTCCACAGTTTTTCATTGTTTTAGGCTTAATTGAGTCAGTCTACTCTATTTCCAATACTGCCGAAACATAATTCATGCAGTGGGTGACACTGGCGACATGTTGTCGTCTGTCTAGACGTCTGCAATGCAGACATTGCACTATCCTTCGAATGCGGGGGTCGTCTTTCCAAAAGTTATTTGTAACTTATTCATTTGGTTTATATTCAAAGAAGGCAATACGCTTTTTGAACTACTTAATTTTTGTTTGGGAGACACTGCTTGCTTGCAATAAGGAGGGTTGTCGAATAGTTAGAAAGTAACTCAATTAGCTAATTTTATGTTTTGTGTTAATTGAGCTCCAGGAAAATAAATTCATTGTGGAAAGTTATGTTTAGTATGTTTAGTTTTGAGCTAGTGCTTGCAAGTTGCAACCTAAACGAAAACGTAATTTTGACAAAAAATAGTAGAAAATTTAGTTGTATTACATTTAATGAAATGACTCGATTAAATCGGATCTTTTCCCCATTGGGCACAATTGGAGGTCCTGGAAACTAGTTAATTGGGTGGTTGATTCTTATCCTCCAATTGGTGTTCCGGAGAGATTCCATAATTGGCATCTTGCTCAAAATTTGTAGTCCAATAATCGTTCCGTACCAACCAATTTAGGGATGATGTCCTAAGTCTCAATGTGAAATTTCTCAGGTCGACAATTCAGTCTTGGAACTAACATACTACATAACACGTGGTCATAACACATACTTACATATCTCGGAATCACGATTTAACCCTTTCTGTCCTGCCGGGACATTTATGTCCCAGATGTTTGAAGCATCATAACTCTGCCACTTTTCAACATGTTTCATGCTTAGATAGCTTAAAATGTTCATCATGATGTTATCTAATTGGCTGCAAAACCAGAGTGGTCATTGTAGAAGAAAGGTATCAACCAGAAGAGCAACAGGAAAAGAGTGGCTGGATGCGAACGCTGGTTTCGGTCGTTTTCTGCTGTCACACAAAGCGTAGTTATTAGCCCTTTTGAAACGAACTGCATTTGTCAAATTGAAGTGAAGTCACTTTCGATTGCATCGATTGTCAATGTACCAATCGATCGATGTGCGTGTGACTAGTCAATCCAAACTTCTTTTGAGAATTAAACTTAAATTTCCATACTTGAGTTGGCTTAGTTCATTCAATAAGACGCTTGATTGGATTCGAATGAAATTTACCTTGAAACAGCGACATACGTCAATGAGGCATCAATGGAAGAGAATTGCAATCTTAAGACGTTTTTATCTCATTAAGTCGCTGGTGACAAACACATTAACTAGTAATTACTGAGCAATTACGTCAGTGCTGCAGTGCCAGTGGAGGTAATAAATGGCAATTCGTACCTTGTTTGGTGTTTATTGATTGTTTGGAAGCGAATGAAAACACATCACAACACCAACATGGCTTATTCTCGTTCGATTCTGACTATATCTTTGTTGGTTACTGTGTTGACATTTATAGTATCTATCGACATGGCGCCAATTTTTCCCAAATCCGACAGAGATGTAGTCATCGATGTTTCGTAAGCATTTTAGCATCATGCAACTAAACTTGTAACCAAAGGGAAAAAAACTACTAACAATGTGATTTTGGCAGACCCTTTTTCAAGATGAATCTCCGTCGGGAGCCATTTGCTACTATTCTGGACATAGATGTGCTTAGTGGCCTGGTCAAGGTGGGCTACGATCGACTACCAGGTAAAAGTCCGAATGTAGACGTGCAAGTCCTTGGAATTGGAAACTACCGGAATCGGCCATACCCACCAGATAGTGCAAGTCCAGACGGCGAAGTGGACCAATATGTTTAATTGACAATGTCAATTCTGTTCATATATTGTTTCAGTAATTCATTTACTAGTTAATTTTACTAAAGTTTGTACTAAACACTGAACCTTAAACCAATATTCGTAATATGGAAAATATAACAATATGTTCTGTCACAGAAGATGAATAAAATTCAATGTGTTCGTTTTTTAGCACAACAAATCGAATCCAATCTTGATTCGAAATAATTCCAATAATATACCATAACAATATGCAATAATTTTCTTTATCAATAAACAAAAGGCTAAATTTAAATTTTAAAAATCAAATTAGATAACAATTCTTATGGGAGACTTACCAAACGTCTGAAGGTAATGTTAGATGTTCGTTGCGCAAGTCTATTTGCAAATTTTGCAAATCAAACAAAGCAATTGCAAACAAGTCACGTATTGTGTGAGTAACCCCTGAGTAATGATGAAAAGGGCAATTCGTGCAAACTTCAAAGCCACTTTGTACATGCTGTACTGTCATATGTTAATTACTCTATGGGGCACCGAGTTACCATAATAAATATTCTGAACACGAGTGTTTACTGTTAACAAAGAAGTAAGGCAGAATGACTCCGGCAGAGTGCATAAAAGTAAACTTTATATATATATAATAACCAGTGGTGAGTCAAACAGATGTTCACTTGAAACATTGTATAAAGTCACACTTATTTTTCTATTCCACAAGTATTTCTTTGTAATTAGTATTTTATATATTTTTTAATGCAATACCAAGAACATGCTTCTGTCATTTAAAAAAGTGCCAAATAACAAAATATAACAAAATATACAATATTTTGTCTTTAATTATATAACTCTTTATTGTTAAGCAAAACTTGTAAACTATTTCAAGTTAATTAATTAATTCATTATCATGACAAACCATCTTAAAACTATTTCAAGTTTCAATGACTACTAACAGTTACATTGGTCTGTATCACATCGGCATTGGAGATGGTAACAGGTTTACTGGTGACAATAGCAATATTCTTGAGTTGAATGTTGGTGAGGGGCTTCTGCTGCAAGCCCTCAATATCAATGCCCAACTTAGCATCGCCAGTCACATCCTGAATGTAGACATCGCTGATAATGGGCACTGCACCTGTAGTAGGAATTGACTCGTGATTGCCATCGTACGCTGAACTAATGGAAATGCCCTGGTCAATAATGCCCTGCAAGGTAACGTTCCGAATGTGAATGTTGTCAATCACACCACCTTGTCCTATTTCGGTCTTGATTCGAATGCCGTATTCGGTGCCCTGAAAGTGCATATTGTACACAGTAATGTCATTGATGCCCCCAGCCGTGGTACTGCCTATGGCAAAGCCACCATGACCACTGTACATTATACAGTCGTGCACGGTAATGTTCTCCGAGGGCCTTGACACCCCAGAAGATATGGTAGACTTGACCGCAATACAATCATCACCCGCACTGACAGTGCAATACGAGATGGTGACATGGCGACACGAGTCGGGATCGATGCCATCAGTGTTGGGCGCATCACTAGGATTGTTCACAATAATATTGTTAATTGTGATGTAATCCGTGTACTGGGGAATGATTGTGATGTAGGGCGAATTGATAAAGCTCACACTGTCCAGGGTGACATGGTCCGAGTTGAGAGGTGTGAAGAATTTGGGCGGACTAATGTCGTTGATTAGATTACCCGAAGAATCAAACAGATCCGCTACCGTTTTCACATTAGACAAATCAACCGACTTTTCATTGCCTGGATGTGTCTGCATCCACTGTTTTCGCCAATTCCACCACTTTGCTCCACTGCCATCCAGTGTACCCGTGCCAGTAATCGCGATATTAGTAACTTTTTCAGCGGAAATCAGTGAAACAAAACCCATCTTCTTAATACCATCACTTGACACTTGGGTCATGGGGGTGTAGTCGTTAGGATCGTCCGAAAACTTGATCACGGCACCAGCATCCAGTTCCAGGTTGACATTACTCTTGAAATTGATTGGCCCAGTCAGGTAGGTACCTTTGGCAAAGTGAACTGTGCCACCGCCTGCAGCGTTGGCAGCATTGATGGCCTGTGCAATTGCAGCGGTGTTTTTGAAGATACCGTCGGCTTTGGCACCATAATTTGCCACATCGAATACTGTGGCACTGGAAAACAAAACAATAAATCTATACAAATCATCATACACACAACACTTACCACTGAGCCAAGCCAACTAAGAACAGAGTGAAAATGAAAAATATCTTAAACATGGTGATTTTGTTGTCGAAGAGACAAAACCAACATACAAGATCAACACTATTAAACTTACTTAATACAAGTTGATGATGATTTTTGTTTGAAATTCGATTCTCTATTTATACGAATTGTAGTCCAACATAATTAGCACTTATTGTGCCCTCAAACACTACTGATGAGTACATGATCATTATCAGGATTCCAAAACAGACCTCAAACGCTGACGTCTTTCTCAAATTCTCATATGTTAGTATGCCTAACTGTGTCAGACGCAAGAACTTTGTCACAATGAACGTTCTAGGTTTAACACACAATTAACCGTTCTTGATCATTAATTTAGCTATTTTGAAATTTGTAGATAAATACGAACGTAACATGAACGAGACATGTTTCACAGTTTAATGCATTTTCAGCCATATGCTTGAAATCAAAGTTCGGTTATCGTGCATTTTTATAGTGGAGATTGCTCATAAATTACGTCATTCTTTTTTTCTTGACAAAATACGTAAGTGGAATTTTGACCAAATTTCCTTTGAATCAAAGCAAATCACGGAATTCACTGTTTTGTATATTGTACCACGACCAGTCGTAAACAAGGAGCTCTAATCTCAGTTTCAGTCTCTTCGTCTCGACCCCATTTGTGGACAAACAGGACCGACAAAGACTTATCCCCCGCATTGATGTCTTCTGCCACAATTCCTAGAATGCCAAAAAGACAAACTCGTGTGTGCGATTCAGTTGATGATTTGCAGATGGCACCAGGGGCGTGCATTAATGTAAGCGAAAATAGGCAAGCCTTCAGGCGCAACCCTAGCATGACGAAAATAGGTAAGAGGGGACCCTTATAAATCTGGGCGCAATTTTTTTTGGAAAAAACGTAAGGGTCCCCTCTTACCCAAAGGCGCAACTCGGGGGTTTCGCCCAGAGGCGCAACAGCCCAGTGCACGCCCCTGGATGGCACATTATTGTCGAGCGTGAGCGAAGACTTTTAGTGACAAGAAATCCGATTTGGTTTCCAGTGAACTCCTCCTCCATTTCTTAACCGATTTACATCAAACTTGGCCAAAGTGCTTAAAATACTATGCGATTGTGCAGTTCAACCTTGGTTTTTGCAAAAAATGTTTTTTAGGTATAGCTGCCAGTCAAATCTCACCTAGCGTAAATCTCTGTTTGAGTGTTCATTGTTGGGTCTGATGGCCAACAATGTGTGCAACAATGGTAATGGGAAATCTGGCTACATTGTGAGTTCAAACTTAGGCTAGGCAGGTGTGGGCGTCGGTTCGGGTTAGGTTAGGTTAGGTTTAGGTGGTTAGGCAGGTGTGGGCGTCAGTTCGGGTTAGGTTAGGTTAGGTTTAGGTGGCTAGGCAGGTGTGGGCGTCGGTTCGGGTTAGGTTAGGTTAGGTTAAAGTGGTTAGGCAGGTGTGGGCGTCGGTTAGGTTAGGTTAGGTTAAGGTGGTTAGGTGGGTGTGGGCGTCGGTTAGGGTTAGGTTAGGTTAGGTCTAGGTGGTTAGGTGGGTGTGGGCGTCGGTTCGGGTTAGGTTAGGGTTAGGTTAGGTTAGGTTTAGGTGGTTAGGTGGATGTGGGAGACGCTTATAATCGCTTTCGATCGACTATTCCCCATAATCTCAAATTTTGGAGACATTATTGAAGCCAACAAAGTTTAATGCTTCAAATATAGCACCCGCAGGGCCCACTAGTGTTAATGTTTCGATCTGAACTTGGCTGTCAGATCTGTGTAATTGTACTTGGTGGGTGGGTTCTGTGCAGATGCGAGCCAGTGCAGTTCTGTTTGTTTCACATTGGCAGACTTTGATAGGCCGAGAAGAGCTTGCGTCATTTTAAACTTTGAAATGGTACCACACAAGTACAATTTTAACACCTGAGCATTGACGCAATTGTTGCAGCTTTAAACAAAATGCACGACAATTGAACTTTTCTTTTGGTTTTCATACATTAATCAAATACACTATTACATTTCAATAATGCTGTTCAATTAATTTATTATGTCCATGAAAACACCAGCGTCGACAAATCTTACAAAGAGGAAAACAACAATCCATCAATCCAGTATTGTCACAATGATGACGCGAATAGGTGGTTTGACATCTGTTTCTGATTTCAGACAATGATAATAGAGCATGTTTCGAAACAATCAATGTAATGAGCTAGACTTGGAAACATATAAATAGTGATTCGGATCCTAAGCCAAAATCATCATCAACTGGTTTCTCAAGTCACTCAAGTAAAAGAGACGCTCAAACATGAACAAGCTGATCGTTGTGGTACTGGTGGCTGTTTCGGCCAATTTGGTTTCGGGCCAAGCATCTGGTGTGACCACTCGCTACTGGGACTGCTGTAAGCCATCTTGCAGTTGGTCGGGCAAGGCCCCGGTGAGTGCGCCTGTGACAAATTGCGCCAAGGACGGTGTCACTGCTGTTGGTACGGATGTGACCAATGTCTGCGGAGGTGGTGGTAATCCCGGAAAGTCGTACACCTGCAACAACAACCAACCAGTGGCAGTCAACAGTTCACTCGCGCTTGGTTTTGTTGCCGGCGCAATCAACGGCCAAAGTGAATCCGATTCGTAAGTGATATGTCAACTTGTAACGGCAATTTAATGATTTCCTATTCTTTGAAGTTGTTGTGCCTGTTATGCGATCACCTTCAGTTCGACTGCTATTTCCGGAAAGCAGATGGTTGTTCAGATTACCAACACTGGCGGTGATCTTGGCTCGAATCATTTCGACATTCAAATTCCCGGTGGAGGCGTTGGCATCTACAACGGATGTTCCGACCAGTGGGGTGCGGGCAGTGATGGCTGGGGTGCACGTTATGGTGGCGTTTCATCTGCCTCTCAGTGTTCCACACTACCTTCCCAACTGCAAGCAGGCTGCAATTTCCGCTTTGGATGGTTCCAAAATGCAGACAATCCCAACTTCAACAACGCCATCAGAGTGCAGTGCCCAAATTCGATTGTGGCCAAGACTGGCTGTCGTCGCAATGATGACTCCTCCGTCTCAAACAGCGCCTACCGCAGTCTTTAAAAATACATTTCTAAAATTTTTAAGCGCTTTGTATTGGCTGCAGTTTAAATTTTAATAAATTGACAATTTATATACAGTCAACCCCCATAACACGCACATCTCAAGAAACATACCCCCCCTAGATACGTCTTATATGAACGGTCAGTTTGTGTTGCCGAACGCCGCAGTGCACGATAAATCAAAACAAACACATTCGGCTGTCGACAGATCTGCACCAACTAAGAATTGTTTTTGCTTTTTGATCGATCTTTTTCGAAGTATTATCGAAATTTTCTTTTGAAGAACGATTATTTCTTAGTGTTCGGATTGTTATCTTCAACACAAGCTACTGAAATATAACCAAACTGTGACAAAACTTAATTTCTTTCCGATCACCTTCGAATGATCATCCACTGAAGATGCCTCCACCAACAAAAGAATCCAATTATTTTATCGAGTATTCTGATTTATTTATATGAATGTATATTAAATTCTTTTTATTTATTTAGCCTGTAATTCCGTTTGCAACAAGTTCATCAGGAAATCCAGAATTAGAGAACAACTAGACAGAATACGATCGGTTGTCAATGGTTCGCGGCATGGAAAGAATTCAAGACGACGTTAAGAAAAGGGTAGACCGACATGAATGGACAAGACTATCTGCTACCTCTCACCATGACCAACTTGGATCGGAAATGTCTACTGGACATGATTAAAGTTACGTGAATTGCATAATGTCTTTGAAAATAGCGAATCTGATGAAATGTAGCATTAGAATTGTTTTGTATATAAATTATTTTGTATTTTGAATGGTTTAAAATAGTTAAAAGACTAAATAAAAACATAAGAGCGGGTGGCGTGCTCAACTGAAAAATTCACTTCAAAAAAACGAACACTTTTCAATTTTTCACCTCAGAAAACATACCCGGTCTGTTTCTTGGGGTGCCTGCGAAGGTAGAGATAACGGGCTATTTTTAACATAACGAGAACTGTTTGAGTAGAAATAGTGTTCGGCTAATCTGATTAACTTTGACAGCACCCCAGGAAACAGACCCCCTTTCGAAACGCAGCTGAAACTTATTATGGGGGTTGACTGTATTTACTAAGAACAATGAAATAAACAATACTGCACTTTAGAATTTGCACTAAACTAATCATTGATAATGGAAGATTTTTGCAGAAATTTTTCAAAAATTTCAACTATTACTAGCGCTCCCTGTGGCCCTGGGGTCCCGTTGGATTTCAAAATGTAGGATTATATTTTTTGTTGCAATAATAAATATGTTTTTTGCAATAGTAATATATTCACTTATGCAATAGATGACTTTTGCAATAGGACCCATTATTTTCTGCAATAGTAAAATTGAATTTTGCAATAAGAATTTTATTTGTTACAATAAAGTAATAGTCAATCAAAATATTATTAATTAATTAATTAATCAACAACCAAAGCCTTGGTAGCCTTCATAGGTCTTCCACGTTTTCGTTTCTGTCCCAGATCACCATCAGTCGACTTGGCCTCTGGCTTCACTTGGAATTTCTTGTTGATAACAGCAGTGGCAATGACATGTTTACAAATGTAGTTCTTCATAAATGGCGGGCAAGTGCATGTACTATTTAACCATTCTGCGTAATTGAAATCAACAACCCACATTCGAGTTCGGAACTGCACGTAAGAGTCAAAGCTACGCCAGACAGGATTCTTTGTCTTCTTCAGATAAGAGTTGATTTCCTCTTCTTTGATATTCTTGTGCTTGGATTCGGCGGAAGGATAAAAGTACAAGTGGTGGCCAGAAGTAGTACGTGTCTTAATTTGTATTACTTTTGATTTCACAATCTGATAAGCTTGGCTTTGGAGTGTAGTTGTTAGGTTCGGTTCATCTGCAAACAGCTAAAGGATAAATTAAGAGTCAATTAACTGAATCAGGACTCATTTTTAGTGACATACTTTGGCGGATGGATCATCCGGATTCCTCTCACTGGACCACTTTCGAACAATCGTTTCAGCTGTTTCGATGAATTGCCTCAATGGCAGTCGTTCCCGCAACGTATGCTCTTTTTTGATCACAGAATTAGTGGCCTCCAATGAGTTGTTTGTCGACGGGAAACCAAGTGCGGCGCCTTCAAACCAATTTGATCGCTGATCAAGGTATTCAGTCTTAAAATAACGAACAAACTCTGCGAGATGCTCATCGTTTGACCATTTGGTGACAAAACAGCTTGCGGCAACTTGGAACTGTTGAGAGTTAATCGAAACTTGAAGCGAATACAGATCGGCTTGAATTTTGTCAAACTTTTCCTTTGGCAAAGACTTGAGTTTATTATCCAAATTATGTTTGACATGGTACCAACAAAACAGGCGAATGAAATCAGTTCCAAATATGGATTCAAATGCTTTGGTAATTGCTGGTGCACAATCAGCAATCAGTACAGTCGGCTGGTAACTTGGGTTGACTTTAAGAAGAGAAGCAAACACAAATGCAAACGATTCTGTATCTTCATTAGAAAGTAGTGCAATGCCAAACGGGTGGAAACGTTTCTGTTTGTCAGTGGTGCCAGTGATGAATACAGGGAAACCGAGGAATGTCAACTTGTAAGTGGCATCAATGTTAATAGAAGAAGACTTGTCGAGAAGTGATAAAAGACGGTGAGATGACCAGAAAACGCCAAAATTCTTTTTATCATAATCAAAATAGCTGTTGACAACAAATGGTTGATCATGATTGTTTAATGGAGGAATCGTACTTGACTGAAGAAGATGTGATTCGAGTTGGCCAAGGGATAATATGGGAGGTCCTTCATTTTGTCTTAGGCGAGTAAGAAAGTTGTTGAGTTTACTTGTGGTGGGACACTCGATTCCTTTAGACCTCAATGCATCTTGTATATACTTTGGTTTTCTTATGCCTTGGAGCCACAATTCACCAATAGCATCTTTACTTTCTTTTGGAATTCCTTGTAGTTTCTTTGGTGCGTGGTCATGTTCACTTTCATTAGATTGCACTAAAGCCATTGTGTCGTTGTGGGACGTAAAAATGCATAGACGAGCCGAGCATTTGTTGGAGTACTTGCACAAGTAAATCAATCTTGTACCATCCATCGAAATTGACGGAGATTTGAACTTCCAAAGACTTTGGTTTGTGACAAAAACTTGTGCTTCTTCGAGTGATGA
Organism: Rhizoglyphus robini; assembly: GCA_023373905.1. NCBI lineage: Eukaryota > Metazoa > Arthropoda > Arachnida > Sarcoptiformes > Acaridae > Rhizoglyphus > Rhizoglyphus robini. The sequence goes on from JAKIJQ010000085.1 coordinate 674,781, forward strand.
GAAAGACTGATCAGTTTTTGAGTAGATCACATTTCGGCGCGTTCTTTTCGGAGGAGGCAGATTTTCATTGGACAACTCAAAGCTGTCATCGGAAATGTACCTGGGTACAATTTGGGACGAGTTCGCAGCCATTCAACTTGATCAGGGCGCAATCACTTTACTAAAGTCGACCAACAGTGCCAACCAACTGACATATGCATACAAAACATGTGATCATATGTACATCTTATATACATAAACAAAACATACTGGAAAGAAGTTGACAGTGTCAACTTGACAGTTGACTGGCAGTACAAACTTGAACTATGACTGGTCAATTATAAACAAACAAACAACTGCAGTTTGCACTTGAGACATTGTGTTCGCATTATCATGTACTTAATATTGCATAAATATCAATATTTTTCTACCCTAACCAGTATTGCATCCAATAAATTTACTATTGCAAAGAAATATATTTTTTATTGCAAATAACAAAAGTTTATATTGCAAGAGTCATCTATTGTAAAAGGCAATATTTTACTATTGCAAAAATCCAATTTATTATTGCACCAAAAAATACATGCCCAAAATGTACACTTTCGTTGAATTCATCGCCCTTGTTTTAGTATAAACGCAACAAATCCTGGCAATCTGTCATCGTTTCTGTTGAAAGTCATGGGCATGGAGCAAACAGCTCTTCACCTCATCAAGGAATGCCCAAGATGAGCATTACTGAAGAACGACCTTGACGATCACATTTGCAAGATCACCAACTCAAAGGAAATATCAACAAATGTCTATTGCACTGACAAGTTCTACGTATTGTACACCAGGAATGCGGAAACTGCTCTACGCGATTGACTAGTTGACTAAGGAAAATAACATAATTTATACAACGCCAATGGCCAAACGCTAATCAATTAAATGTCCCTCAATCAGTTCCAATTAAAGAATTCAATTTAATTTCTTTATTTCTTTATTATTTAAATTTATTTATTTGTTCTCTGTTTGTCATAGTATGAATTATGAAAAATCAACAAAATATTAGAATTGAGCACTTAATCTATTTTATCACTAATACGTAGGTTGTAATAATAAGTAGGTTGTCAATGATTTTAAATAAATAAAAAATGACTGGATTCTAAAAACATTTGTAAAACTACATTGTCCCTCATGGATTACTCCGTGCGGACAACTCCGTGCAAATTGAACACATTAATTTTTGAGAAAAAATTATCCAAACCATCAGATTGATTATTTTTGGAACCAAGATTAAGAGGTTTGTCCGCTAAGTTCGAATAGAACCCTAAATTCTAAATTAAAAAACGAATTAAACTAACTAAATAAATTATTTCTTGAACCATGGGTTGTAAAAAATAATAAAATTTACATGCCTAAGATGAACTAAACTGTTGAAAAGATTATTGTAATCAATTAGTGTATTTTTTGTGAGAGTTTGCATTACTATATTTTCCTCAATTAGTCTGTGTCCCAAGTTATCACTATGAATCATTGACTAGAAAAGTAGTTTACATCAAAATGAGTTTAGAAAACAAATTTGTTTTACGATTAACCATAATAAAAAATCAAAATCAACAATTTATTGAGGCAGACTAATAAATAGACTTAAAAGCTTGACTTTTCAAATTCACATTCATGTGACAAATGATTGAATTAGAGTTGAACATTGAAATGATATTGCCAATAAGGAAGGCCATGAAATTAACATTTTTTTATTTTTAAATAAAGATAAAATTTAAAATTATGATTTGATAAAGGCTCACATTAAAAAAAACAAATTTGAACCAATAATGTTATGGGATATCTTTTTTTGTACAATAATAAATTAGACATTTACAATAGTAATATATTGAATTGTGCAATAGATGACTTGTGCAATAGGACTTTGTATTTCGTGCAATAGTAAAAATTGAATTATGCAATAGTGTTTTTTGCAATAATAAATTAGACTTGTGCAATAGTAATATACAAGAAATTGCTCGCTGTGCTCGCTAGGCGCTGTCGCGCCAACACTCTCCGCACAGGCTCCAAACACACCTTACTCCCACCCCCAACCCCAATCACCCACACTTTACAGATCCTCATATTTTTTCATGATTGACATTGATACAATATTCAGAATTATCATCCGCAAATCATGACACCTGAATTACCTCATTAATCTCTGTAATAAGAAAGTCTAACTTGAGCAGTTGGGAGCACAACATTGTGACAATGATGTATCATTTTTACTTGATGACTCAATAAATCTCATTCATCCAAAGATTCTTCCGATTGGAAAGCAATGCCTTCGTTTTTTTGTTGCATTGCATCTCAGATCTCAAAAACTCTATCTTAAATATTCTGAAGTATATTTGAACCATGTTTTTATGAAGTTTATGATGACTTAGTGATTCTACTAAATTTGTTTGATTCATTTGAGCATGTATATCTAGTCTTTATTGTGATTCGTATTGCTTCTGCCCAATTTCATGCTGACAAAGAATATTGAACGGTTACATTGTATTAGAATATAATGTCATTTTCATTGTCATGGCTCACTTTTAGGTTCATTATTCAATCATATATTGGCTCAACTCTATTCATGCCAATTTTCAAAGCTATGCAACCTAAAGATCCCGCAATTCGGTATATTATCAAATGATACCCAATCCGGGAGACATGTTCTAATGACGCCCTACATTCGTGTTGATTATTCGATCAGGCATTGGCTCATTACTATTCATGCCGATTTTCATGGCTCTATTCCATATGGTTCTCTGGTAATTCAGCATATTAGCAAATGATACCGAATCCGGGCGCCATGCTTTAATGACGCCCAACTTTCGTGACTATTCGATCAAGCATTGGCCGATTATTATTCGTGTCGATTTGCATGGCTCTACCACCTATGGTTTTCCTACAATAGAGTTTTGAATATAGAGGATACCGGAATTGGGCGCCACGCCCACATGATACCAACACATGGTTTACACCATTGAAAAGATCGTATTTTTTCCAAGTCGACATGCATAATTTTCATGTTTCTAGTATGTATAGTTTTCGAACAGTACTTGAAAAACTCAAAATTAATTATTTTAAAATTATCGAAAATACGGGAATTCAGTGCCACGCCCACATGATACCTACAAATAGGTTACACCATTGAAAAGATCGTATTTTTCCAAGTCGACATGCATAATTTTCATGTTTCTAGTATGTATAGTTTTCGCACAGTACTTGAAAAACTCAAAATTAATTATTTTAAAATTATCGAAAATAGGGGAATTCAGTGCCACGCCCACATAATACCTACAAATAGGTTACACCATTGGAAAGATCGTATTTTTCCAAGTCGACATGCATAATTTTCATGTTTCTAGTATGTATAGTTTTCGAACAGTACTTGAAAAACTCAAAATTAATTATTTTAAAATTATCGAAAATAGGGGAATTCAGTGCCACGCCCACATAATACCTACAAATAGGTTACACCATTGGAAAGATCGTATTTTTTCCAAGTCGACATGCATAATTTTCATGTTTCTAGTATGTATAGTTTTCGAACAGTACTTGAAAAACTCAAAATTAATTATTTTAAAATTATCGAAAATAGGGGAATTCAGTGCCACGCCCACATAATACCTACAAATAGGTTACACCATTGGAAAGATCGTATTTTTCCAAGTCGACATGCATAATTTTCATGTTTCTAGTATGTATAGTTTTCGAACAGTACTTGAAAAACTCAAAATTAATTATTTTAAAATTATCGAAAATACGGGAATTCAGTGCCACGCCCACATGATACCTACAAATAGGTTACACCATTCGAAAGATCGTAATTTTCCAAGTCGACATGCATAATTTTCATATTCGTAAGATCCATCGTTTTTTGCACAACATTCAAAAAACTCAAAATTCATTGCTGTCACTGAGGGAGAGAGAAAGTGACCACTTCTTTTTAGAGGGTAGGGGATTGACTTATGCAATAGGTGACTCTTGCAATATAAACTAGTATTTTTTGCAATAAAAAATGTATTTTTTTTTGCAATAATAAAAAATGATGTTTAAATTGACCCGCACATGCACTTTTCGTGAGTATGTTTTACTATGTCACAAATACATAGTCACTGTCAACAATTTCAATCACCATTCACCGGATGAATGAACTGTGACAAGACAGTCGATACCAACGCCACTACCAAACGATGTCACCTCGAGTTCAACCCGTTGTTATGCTTACTAAGTACACAGCAATGCTCTTTTCGCCTTTTCCTCTCGTTCACCAATCATTTGCCTTGTATTCCACTTATTATTGCCCTTCTCCTTGAACCCAAACACGGCAGCACTCTTCCTTTCTTTAGACTGTGTGTGATCACCTTCGTTTGCATCAACACACGAACTGCTCTATTAAGAAAATCTCAATGGCTGTCAACGCTTCCCAAATCGTTCCCAAGTACATTTCAGATGAAAGTTTTGAATTGTCTAACGAAAACCTTCCACCAACCAAAAGACAGCGTCGAACAGTGGTTTACTCGAAAACCGAACAGACTTTCCCGTCACTTGAAGAGGCGCAACGTTTTGTAACAAATCAAAGACTATGGAAGTTCAAGTCGGATTCCAATTCGTTTGAAGGCATTAGATTTATCTACCTGTGCAAGTACTCAAACAAGTGTTCTGCCCGTATGAGCATTTTTCTGGATCATAGCAAAACGCAGGCTTTGGTGCAATCGTCTGAAGACGACCACGATCACCCTCCACAACAGCTGCAAGGAATCGAAAGAGAGTGCAAGGCTGTCATTCTCGAATTGTGGAGTCAAGGGACACGAAAACCGAAGGCAATACTGGATGTATTGCGATCAAAAGGAATCCAGTGTCCAACCACCAGTCAACTCTATACCTTTCTTGTCGGTGTAAGGCGTGGTGAAGGTCCTCCGATACTATCTCTAGGTCAACTGGAATCCTTTCTTGTGCCTTCATATACGATTCCTCCTTTAAGCGAATGCGACCAAGCATTTGTGGTCAATAGTTACTTTAATTACGACAAAAAGAACTTTGGTGTCTTCTGGTCATCTCACCGTCTTTTGGCTCTTCTCGACAAGTCTTTATCGATCAACATTGACGCTACTTACAAATTGACATTTCTCGGCTTTCCCGTATTGATCACCGGCACTACTGACAAACAAAAGCGTTTTCACCCGTTTGGCATCGCACTACTTTCGAATGAAGATTCGGAATCTTTTGCTTTTGTATTCGAATCTTTACTTAAAGTCAAACCATCTTACAAGCCTACAGTACTCATTGCTGATTGTGCACCGGCAATAACTAAAGCATTTGAATCTATATTTGGCTCAGATTTTACTCGTCTCGTTTGCTGGTACCACGTGAAGCACAATTTGGACAACAAACTCAAGTCCGTTCCAAAGGAAAAGTATGACAAAGTTCAAGCTGATCTGTTCTTGATTCAAATTTCCATTAATTCTGAACAATTCAAAGTAGCAGCTAACTGTTTTGTCACAAAATGGTCAAATGATGAACATGTTTCAGATTTTATTCGCTATTTTAAAACTGAATATCTCGATCAGCGATTCAATTGGTTTGAGGGAGCCGCGCTTGGTTATCCATCGACGAACAACGCTTTGGAGGCGACCAATTCTGTGATCAAGAAAGAGCACACTTTCAGAGAGCGACTGTCAGTGAAGCAATTTATTGAAACTGCCGAAACAATTGTTCGCAAGTGGTCCACTGAGAGAAATCCAAATGACCCTTCAGCCAAAGTATGTCACCATATTCAATTTTGAGTTCAGTTGACTTATTTTATATTTTCAGCTTTTTGCAGATGAACCAAAACTGACAACTTCTCTCCAGAGTCAAGCTTATCAGATTGCCAAATCTAAATCGATCCAAATCAAAACACGTGTTGCTACTGGACGCAACTTGTACTTCTTCCCTTCATCTGAATCCAAGTACAAGAACATCAAGGAAGAGGAAATCAACGCCTTTCTTAAGAAAACAAAGTATCCTATTTGGCGAAGCTTCGATTCATATTCTCAGTTCCGAACTCGTATGTGGGTTGTCGATTTCAATGACTCCGAGTGGTTGACCAGTACGTGCACATGTCCACCATTTCTCAAGAACTATATCTGCAAACATACCATGGCGGTTGCAATCATCAACAAACAATTTCAAGTGAAGCCTGAGGCCAAGTCAACTGATGGTGATCTAGGGAAGAAAAGACAACGTGGTAGACCTAAAAAAAGCAACAAAGGCTTTGGTTGTTGACTAATAAGTTAATTCATTTTATTTCGATTGACTATTGTAACATATAACATTTTTATTGCATAATTCAATTTTTACTATTGCACGAAATAAAGCGTCATATTGCACAAGACATTAATTGCATAATTCTATATATTACTATTGTAAAAATCAAATTTATTATTGCAAATAACACTATTGTATCCAATTAAATATTTTATTGCAAAATGTACAAGTTTATATTGCACATGTCTTCTATTGCATATTTCTATATATTACTATTGCAAAAATCTAATTTATTATTGCACAAAAAAATACATGCCTAATGTTATTACTCGTACTAAAATTCGTATGTTCCCTGCAATTCTAGGATATTCTATTTCAATGTTTTTCTTTTGACAAAAGTTTATATTTTACAATTTGTTTTATGCTTATCCTTGATTAATCGGACACGTATTGCATGCTAACAACGAGTCTTTAAGAGTCTTTACTTTGAAGCATTTCTACTCGATTTACCTAATTTTAATTTTTGGTTTTTATATTTCAACACTTTGTTTTGTATTTATTGAATGTTTTGTTCCCAAGTGAAAAATAAGATCTTTTATGTTATTAACATGATTTACCAGATGTTGACTAGAGAATAATCTTAATATTAAAATTAATGTTGAATTAAAAATTTAAGGTCTTTTAAGAAAAATTTAGAATTAGTGAGTTAGTTCAACAATTATCTAGAATGATCTTAATTAATAATTTGTTCACAGAACATTCTATGAATAAATCCTGTTAAAAAGAATTTTCTAGAACGTTCTATGGATGTATCAAACCAAAGGAAAATCTTTTCTAGAATAGTATTCTGCAGGGAGAACCAAACGGTAATATGTAGCCATGGTAGTTATAGTCATTTCAGTTTTAAATTTGGTTAATATTTATCTATAAATCGAAGCATGAACATAATATAAGTAGCATATAGAAACATAAACTGAAAAAAAACAATTAATTATTCAATTTTTTACAAACAAAGCTAAACCTTGAAAAGCGACTTTGTAGTAATATTTCCCAGTTGCCCAGCAGTGAAGTCCACTTTGTCCTCAGTACGAAGTCTTTCATAGTACCCACTGAACTTCACTTTACTTCTAGTGGCTGTTGTTCGGTTCATTTTGACAAGTAACCGAAAGAAATGTGCTTCAGATGCATAAAGCGATTTACTGATTATCACCATTGGGATTGTGGCGAGTAGTGTGCCAAGAACTTGAACCATTGCAAGGAAAAGCATCAAATGGCGATTCACTCCTGACAAATCGGATCTAAAGGACAACGCCGTGATTATATAAACGTTCTGCGCAATATTAGTGAACAAGAGAGACGACATTCCCTTCGAGAAATAACTTGAATTGAATTGACGAATATACAGAAGTAGTTGAGTATTGACTCGACAGAAATGAGTCAAATAGGCAATCAGGCGCACTACAGAGAAGCGAGTGTGAGTTGAAAGTTTCTTCAAGTTTTTGTCCATTTCTTTTGAAATGGAGTCAAAAGCAAAGGCAATCAGTGCTAAAATGTAGAGATACACCAGACAATTACGAATGGCCAATTGAGTCATCCGAATTATTACGGCCAAGTCAAGACAAATTGTCACAGCCAGTACTACGTGATACTTTGAAGACAATGCGTTATAGTAATAAATCATTGCATTTACAAAAAGAGCAAAGACACCTAGTTTTTGCAATCCATGGGCTGAATCAATTTGAATGGATAGAAATATCAATTGCACTCGTAATTTTGGAGACATGTTTGGAAACAGATGAAAATGTTCAGATGAAAATTTTACATTTTTTGGATTTTTAATCAAAATCCAAATTGAATTTAGTTTTTGAAACAATTTATTGAAAAATTTTAAATTGATTTTCAATTGTCCAAGTTTAAATTGAGGATTGAACTCAAAAAATCGCTCACGAAGCGATTTGAGATAATTGGCCCATTCCAACAGATAAGGATCTGCTTTCATGAAGTTCAAATAGTGAAAGCAAATGCCGCACACTGGCAGTATGGCCCAGCACAAGGCTGAGTACTGATTTAGCAGTGAATGCTGGGGATCAATTTCCAGGATAGAACGATCCCATTCAAAGTAGCCATTACAGTTGAATTTGAATGCAAGCCAAATTAATGCCAATCGAAGCGACATTGCTGCATAGATGCCAATGTAAAAACAATTCCAAAGTTGAGTGCCAAGACGAGTATGGTCAAGGGTGGTGATGTGACACAGTGTTAGATACAAGTCGTGCAAAGTGTATGCAAACAAATATTTTTGCAAACATTTTACAATGATCCATTTTTGCATTTTTGTATTAAATGGTAATAATTCGAAATGTCATTCCTTCTGAATATTCAAATTTTATGAAAATTCAAATTTTGTTTTGCTCGCTTTACCAAGTTGGCCGAGAATTTATAAATAAGTAATTTTTGGCGCAAATTCTGAACAATTCTTTTCAGCAAACAAAGAACACTTTCAGTGCTAAAATACATTTTCAGTGCAAATATGACACGACATTGTGGCTTATAATCAATCGATTATAAAAACTTCTTTGCCAAATTCTTAATAATTGATTAAATTCAAGTGAATTTATTACGGGGTTTTAAGTGTCACGAGGGAACAGAAGAGATACATATAGAGTGATTAGATATAGAGTGATTAGTAATAAGTATTTTTATTATTCTTTAGAAAAGACATATCTTCTAGTTATACTAACAGTTAACTAATCTAATCAAATTACCGAGTACTGTGCACTGACAGAGTAACATTATTTTCTATGACATATGAGCATAATGGATAGTCTTGGTCGCCTGATGAACTGTCAGCTGGACATTGTTGAGTTCACATTTCTCAAGCGGCTTTTCTTGTTAAAAAAAATAATATTTTCTAACTATTATAAAATAATCATAAATTCGTGCAGCACTTTATACACTTTATTTGCAACCAACTCAGCATAAAGAAAAAAAATGACGATGAATGTTATTCTAATGATCTCTCAATCAAATAAGGAAGAGAGTGGAGTATGAATTGAGCAAGTCAGATCAAATAAAAATCCATTAGTTTTATTAAAAATTACACTTTGTTGCTTGTATTGAATATTCACGTTCTTCAAATAGCCACTTTCAATTAACATTGATTGCTTTGGATTATAAGTAATCTTGTGTAGCTCAGATTGTACTCGCGTGTCTGCTATATTTATGTAAGAGCAACCACACTAAAGAGAGTTAACATTTATAATTTATAATTATGAATTTTATAAAACAAACGCAATACTATTGAAAATTGTACTACAGTAAAGTTCCGTTAATTCGAAGTTGCAGGGATACCAATCGTAAATTTTACTTCGAATTTCGAATTAGAGGAACTTTTGTTTTTTGCTGTTATTTTTAATATGGGCATTAGGCATTGCAATGGAAAAGTGGAAAATTGGAAAATTTGGAAAATTTTCCAAAGTTTGGAAAATGGAAAATGTGGAAATTTTCCATTTTCCATTAATATTTTCCATTAACATTCAATCACACTGAAGTCAAACTAAAAGGAATATATCCATGAAATGAACCTTGTTGACTAATTGAAGGGCCAGGAATCCAATGGTGGAAACCATTTTAAATTTCATGTAGACCCTAGGGCCCTAGGTGGCGCTGATGACGGTGGAAATTTACTGGGCTGTTTTCAGATATAAGGACCTTATTGACTAATTGAGGAGCGAGGAACTCAACGATAATGACCCTTTTTGAATCCAAAGGGACCCTAGGGCCCCAGGTGGCGCTGGTGTAGGTGGAAGTATGAAACGATGACAGATTTCAGGGATTTGTTCCTTTTAGACAAATGCAATGACGGGGAAATCAACGGAAGTGACCATATTAAAATCCAAAGGGACCCTAGGGCCCCAAGTGGCGCTGGTGTAGGTGGAAGTATGATATGGGAAGAGATTCCCAAATGGTCTGTTTGGGTTCTAACCTATAATTAGCAATACAGGGAGATTCCCAAATGGGTTTTTGGGATCTATCCCGCAGTTGGTGATTCGGAAAGTCTCCCAAATGGTCGGTTTGGGTTCTAACCCATAATTAGCGATAATTCCCACAGTTGGGTTGCTGGTTCTAACCCACAATTTGTTGTCCGGTAATAGTCTGGTTTATAACCCAAATGGTGGTTCGGATTCATAGCCATTTGTTAACCAACAACCCAACTGTGGGATATGAATCAGCAACCCAACTGTGGGATAAGTACCAGAACCAATTTGTGGATATGAATCAGCAACCCAACTGTGGGATAAGTACCAGAACCAATTTGTGGATATGAACCAGCAACCCAACTGTGGGATAAGTACCAGAACCAATTTGTGGATATGAACCAGCAACCCAACTGTGGGATAAGTACCAGAACCAATTTGTGGATATGAACCAGCAACCCAACTGTGGGATAAGTACCAGAACCAATTTGTGGATATGAATCAGCAACCCAACTGTGGGATAAGTACCAGAACCAATTTGTGGATATGAACCAGCAACCAAACTGTGGGATAAGTACCAGAACCAATTTGTGGATATGAACCAGCAACCCAACTGTGGGATAAGTACCAGAACCAATTTGTGGATATGAATCAGCAACCCAACTGTGGGATAAGTACCAGAACCAATTTGTGGATATGAACCAGCAACCCAACTGTGGGATAAGTACCAGAACCAATTTGTGGATATGAATCAGCAACCCAACTGTGGGATAAGTACCAGAACCAATTTGTGGATATGAACCAGCAACCCAACTGTGGGATAAGTACCAGAACCAATTTGTGGATATGAACCAGCAACCCAACTGTGGGATATAAATCAGCAACCCAACTGTGGGATAAGAACCTGCAACCCAACTGTGGGATAAGTGCCAGAACCAATTTGTGGATATGAACCAGCAACCCAACTGTGGGATATAAATCAGCAACCCAACTGTGGGATAAGAACCTGCAACCCAACTGTGGGATAAGTGCCAGAACCAATTTGTGGATATCAACCAGCAACCCAACTGTGGGATATAAATCAGCAACCCAACTGTGGGATAAGAACCTGCAACCCAACTGTGGGATAAGTGCCAGAACCAATTTGTGGATATGAACCAGCAACCCAACTGTGGGATAAGTACCAGAACCAATTTGTGGATATGAACCAGCAACCCAACTGTGGGATAAGTACCAGAACCAATTTGTGGATATGAACCAGCAACCCAACTGTGGGATAAGTACCAGAACCAATTTGTGGATATGAATCAGCAACCCAACTGTGGGATAAGTACCAGAACCAATTTGTGGATATGAACCAGCAACCCAACTGTGGGATAAGTACCAGAACCAATTTGTGGATATGAACCAGCAACCCAACTGTGGGATAAGTACCAGAACCAATTTGTGGATATGAATCAGCAACCCAACTGTGGGATAAGTACCAGAACCAATTTGTGGATATGAACCAGCAACCCAACTGTGGGATAAGTACCAGAACCAATTTGTGGATATGAATCAGCAACCCAACTGTGGGATAAGTACCAGAACCAATTTGTGGATATGAACCAGCAACCAAACTGTGGGATAAGTACCAGAACCAATTTGTGGATATGAACCAGCAACCCAACTGTGGGATAAGTACCAGAACCAATTTGTGGATATGAATCAGCAACCCAACTGTGGGATAAGTACCAGAACCAATTTGTGGATATGAACCAGCAACCCAACTGTGGGATAAGTACCAGAACCAATTTGTGGATATGAATCAGCAACCCAACTGTGGGATAAGTACCAGAACCAATTTGTGGATATGAACCAGCAACCCAACTGTGGGATAAGTACCAGAACCAATTTGTGGATATGAACCAGCAACCCAACTGTGGGATATAAATCAGCAACCCAACTGTGGGATAAGAACCTGCAACCCAACTGTGGGATAAGTGCCAGAACCAATTTGTGGATATGAACCAGCAACCCAACTGTGGGATATAAATCAGCAACCCAACTGTGGGATAAGAACCTGCAACCCAACTGTGGGATAAGTGCCAGAACCAATTTGTGGATATCAACCAGCAACCCAACTGTGGGATATAAATCAGCAACCCAACTGTGGGATAAGAACCTGCAACCCAACTGTGGGATAAGTGCCAGAACCAATTTGTGGATATGAACCAGCAACCCAACTGTGGGATAAGTACCAGAACCAATTTGTGGATATGAACCAGCAACCCAACTGTGGGATAAGTACCAGAACCAATTTGTGGATATGAACCAGCAACCCAACTGTGGGATAAGTACCAGAACCAATTTGTGGATATGAATCAGCAACCCAACTGTGGGATAAGTACCAGAACCAATTTGTGGATATGAACCAGCAACCCAACTGTGGGATAAGTACCAGAACCAATTTGTGGATATGAACCAGCAACCCAACTGTGGGATAAGTACCAGAACCAATTTGTGGATATGAATCAGCAACCCAACTGTGGGATAAGTACCAGAACCAATTTGTGGATATGAACCAGCAACCCAACTGTGGGATAAGTACCAGAACCAATTTGTGGATATGAATCAGCAACCCAACTGTGGGATAAGTACCAGAACCAATTTGTGGATATGAACCAGCAACCCAACTGTGGGATAAGTACCAGAACCAATTTGTGGATATGAACCAGCAACCCAACTGTGGGATATAAATCAGCAACCCAACTGTGGGATAAGAACCTGCAACCCAACTGTGGGATAAGTGCCAGAACCAATTTGTGGATATGAACCAGCAACCCAACTGTGGGATATAAATCAGCAACCCAACTGTGGGATAAGAACCTGCAACCCAACTGTGGGATAAGTGCCAGAACCAATTTGTGGATATCAACCAGCAACCCAACTGTGGGATATAAATCAGCAACCCAACTGTGGGATAAGAACCTGCAACCCAACTGTGGGATAAGTGCCAGAACCAATTTGTGGATATGAACCAGCAACCCAACTGTGGGATATGAATCAGCAACCCAACTGTGGGATATGAACCAGCAACCCAACTGTGGGATATGAACCAGCAACCCAACTGTGGGATAAGTGCCAGAACCAATTTGTGGATATGAACCAGCAACTCTATTGGTGGATAAGAACCAGTCACCCTAATTGTGTGATAAAACCCAAAACATAATTTTGGAATTTTCACTACTACCAGCGCCACCTAGGGCCCTAGGGACCGTCTGGATTCTAAAATGGTCACCAACACTGAATTTCCTGTCCTCGTTTTAGTCTAAAAGCAGCCAATCCCGTCAATCAGCCATCGTTTCATACATCCACCAACACCAGCGCCACCTGGGGGCCTAGGGTCCGTTGGATTTTAAAAAGGTCACCACCTCTAAATTTCCTGTTTTTGTTTTTGCCTTAAAGCTACCAATCCCGGCAATCTACCATCATTTAACCAGTTTTCTGTGATCAGCGCCCCCTGGTGCCCTAGGGTCTGTCTGTATCCAAAAATGGCCTCCACCATTGGATTCCTCGCCCTCGTTTTAGTCAATAGAATCTGTTTCCTTGAACTAGGATACTCATAACCTCCTTTTAATTGAATCTAAAAGTTTGGAAAATTTGGAAATTTCCAATGGAAAATGGAAAATTTTCCATATTTTCCATTTCCAAATGTTTGGAAAATTTTCCTTCCATTGCAATGCCTAATGGGCATTCTATAAACGTTAAAAGATGACTCAAAATTAATCTAACAACGAATTATAACATATATCGATCAAAAAATATGAAAAACAGTCCCAAATGAAGTTTGTTGACAACGATATTTAACTATGGATAGTTCCGGAGTTCAGCCAGACCACCAAGTGGTTATGAACTTTCTCTTTCTGACAAAAGTGATCATCAGGTTTAGCGAAAATTTTGTGTCCGACCCACGGGTCAGATTGGATTCGTTAATGTTTGGGTCGCGGGTAACCGTCGTTTGTTCGCAGGCTTTGAGTTCGCAATGGCCTTTTGTTCGCAACCCTTTTAGTTCGCATGTCTTTTAGATCGCAAAGCAATATGTTCGCATACAATTTGTTCGCACAAATTTTGTTCGCACGGTTTAATTAAATAATTAATTTATTGATACATGTGGAGATGGAACTCATAATCGTAGATTATGGATTCTTTATGGCTCCTAAATATAAAATTGAGTTAATTTTAGCTAGAATTATTTTAGAGGTAAGTAGATCATTTTACTCAACAAATTCGATAATTACTCGATTTAGCGACAAAGTAAGTTTATAAACTATTTATAGACTAATTAGTCTTACATTAGCGCCGCAGTGAATATAAATAAGCGCCGCACCTTAGTTTGATCTATTTGAGTCTATCCGTCCTGCAAAGAATTAATCTGGAACAACCGATACATGTTTGGCTATATTCGTTCAATAAATACAAAAACAAATTTTAAGAGTAATATAATTTTAACATAATAGATGCGAACAAAATAAATTGCTATCAAAAGGTATGCGATCTAAAATACATGCGAACTAAAAGGGTTGCGAACAAAAGGCCTTTGCGAACAAAAAGCCCTTGCGAACTAAAGGTTGCGAACAAATAAGGTAAACCCGTGAATCCGATTGCTGATCAATCTTGATAATGGCACATCTTGATCTCGTTTCCTACTTCTTTAAATTAGTAATTACTTGAAGATGATCGACAAGGTGCTCAATTTGATTATTTTAAATTTTAGGCAAATGAAAGTTGTCGATCAGATTCATCTCAGATGTGAAATGTCAGGAGAGCAAAGAAACTTTTGTTTTGTTGTCAGAACAAACTGTAAATTAATTGAGACTAAGAATACAGGTGTACAGGTGGATTTATGCTAAAATGGGGTTTGAGGGTTTGACACCAGAGATTAGAAATATCATAAATCTGGATTCCCGATTCAGGAATATGACTTAGTTGAAGCGACTTGAAGTAGAGTAGAAGTTTCAAATGAATTTGGTTGAACATTTCGACTCTCATTTCCTAACACAAGCAAAAAATGACCTGACAACATCATTCACTCAATTTCTTAACTTAAATGATCAGACAAATTCTCAATACCCAATTGTTGCAATTGGTAAATACAGTAAAGTGCCCATAATTCGTGCCTCCCTTATTTCGAATTCTCCCATAATTCGTAATTCGTAACAAAAATAGTCAAAATTCCTATATTTCGGTACCTATTGCTGTACAAAAGGTGCTCATAAATCGAAAAACCTCCCATAATTCGTATTTCGAAATGATCTTACAGGGTTAATTCGAAATAAAATTATTGAAAATGAAAAACAGTATAAGAGTCCCCTCTTCTACAAATTCAGTGGACTGAACCTGCCACCTATGGTGGTTGACGAACCTCCGTTAAAAAATTGAGTGATCGAGTGATGAATCACAACGATAATAACAATCGGAAACAATCAAATATTAGGCGATGCGATCATGACTGACCTAGACCAAACAGCATCCCTCCGCTCGTGACAACAGAAAGTTGTACGTTTCGTCTACTTTAGGCCGCCGATATGGAGTCTCGAGTCCCTGAAAAATAACTTCTCTGTAGAACTTGAAGAATGACGCGAGCGCGAGCGTTCATAAAGGACGTTACTTTGTTTTTGAGTTTGGCCCGTCAGTCTAGCTGTAGTACTTATTTTCACTTGCTATGCTTTTCGCCGTTAAATATTTTATTAATTTTTTACTTTTAAATTAAATCAAATTACTTTTGCCGTAAGTCTAAACAGCTATCATGATTAAAATATTTTTGCTGGCTTCATTTTTTTTGAGTAAAACTTTTTGAGTAGTCATTTACTGAGATGTGTTCAACAACTCCAAAGACAATTAATTAGGCGTGAGATTTATTTTAAACAGAATATTTTATTAAGATATGGTCACTATTGATTGAATCAATAGGAACCGATTTGGGATTATTTATTTTTGATTATACAAAGAGCACAAACAAATATAATGATTGAAACTGATAAAATATACAAACCACCATGGACACACAGGGAAAAGCTAAAATGGAAACAAAGTAAAATACAACAAATCGTCATAGAAATTAAATCACAGTCAAATAAAGATTGTAGTTGTCGAATGAAGTGAACTAGAATCAAATTGCCGCAGTGATGATGATGAAATGGCAATGTTGGCCAAATCAAACTCAAAACAAAAATGTGGTGAATAAAACTAACAAATTCGAAATGAAAGGTGAAATCACATAAAAATGTCGATATTGGTCAAATGAAGCGAAAATAGAAAGTGAAACTAAAAAATTAAATCATAGTCAAATTGAATAAATTGAATGTGAACGAAGCAAAGTAGAGAAGATGGAACTGATTGGTCAATGAAATCGAATTGACTACCATAACCTCAATTTTCTTATTTTTTGAACCCAATTTTGGAGTCACTTTTTGAATAAACTCACTGGTAGTTTTCGTTTTGGGAATATTCGTAAAAAGTGTTTTCTCTTTCCAAACAGTCGAATCTTCGTGGTTAGTAATTTGAGTTGAATTGTACATTTTCAGTTCAATTCGCTTACTCCAATTGTGAGTTTTGTTAGATCCATTTGATTTTTCTGAATTACTCACATTAATTGAATTAGTGATTGGAACTAGAGAATTTCTTTTTGGTGATTCAATAATGACATTTTGATTTACATTTTCGTTTTCAAATTGATTTACCCAATCAGTGATAAGTCCATCATTGACTAATGTTTCTTCAATGACGATTTCTTCCTTTTGTAATTTTATTTTCTTTCTTTTTTCAGGCATTTTAAAAAGTTGCTATAATTGTGTTCATTTTTGATACAAGTTTTCGATAAATATTCTCCAACTACTTCCATCATTTCCTCTAAACATAATTTATTCTTTTTTCGCTTTGATGTTTTGAGAATTATTTTCTGGTTGCTGTTTGTTTTTGATTTTTCAGTTGATTTCGAACTGTTCGCTGAGTCGAAGACAAATGAAGATTGGTTGAACGAAAAAAACAAATTAGTCGTATAAAAAGTTGCTATTAAAAGGAGAAGAAATTGTGCATTTAGAAATCAAAGACGAAATGACGACAATTAGTAGGGAAAATGATGAAAAGCTTAAATAAGCAAGCGAAATTTGAGACAAAAATGAAAGCAAAGCTGCGATTGGAATGATGATGAAATGAAATTACAATTGAAATTAGTAGAAATGTTTGATTTGTTTTGTTTGAAAAAATTGCACATTGACGATAATAAGTAGACATAAATCCAAAATGAACAGATTGAAGAAATCACAGACGAGAAGACGATAAAGACGACGATAGTTGAATTAAACCGTAAGTAATGTGAAAGTGTGCTTGAATTATCAGGCAAATAAGTAAATCGCAGCCTAAACTTAAAAAAAATATTAACACTCAGTCAAGTACAAGTACTACTCACCAAACACTATGAGTGTTGCAATAAAAACTCAGTAAATTGAATTTAGACTTGATTAACGGTTCTACCGAAAGCTTCAACCAACGGACTTCTGACATTACCACAAGAACATAGATATGCAAATATAAACAAATTTAGACATGCAAGTGAAATGTATAAAATAGATCGAATCATACCTGGAAATATTGAGGAACAGTGAAATTACATTTAAAATTGACAAACAACACAAAAAGATTTATTCGTTAAAGAATATAATCAACAGCGCAACTGACAGCGCCAGTGACAACAAACAGCGAGGATAAATTGAGCACACAGTAACGTCCTTTATGAACGCTCGCGCGCGCATCATCCTTCAAGTTCTACAGAAAAGTTATTTTTTAAGGGGCTCGAGACTCCAGATCGGCGGCCTAGTCTACTTCCTTCAACGAGGCTGTCATTCTCTGCGAGCTTCTCTTCCTCCCTTCGGCTGCCCATCGGTCTAGCTGACCTAGCCAGTTGAGCACTTGACGAGTATGCAATAGAAGGTGATGTGAGTAGTGGCACAGAGCAACATACGCGCGTCTTTAGGGCAGTAAGAGAATAGGGAAGAGATAGCAACTTTTCTCATACTGACTGCCGTTGATGGAATCTGTTTGTGAATTTTTTTTTCAAATTAAGTTACAAAGATGTTATACTTTTGTTCTTTAGTACTGTTATTTAGTTCAATACAAAACATATTTTGATGTGTTTAGCACAATTTCGTTTTACTCAATTTTGATTTTTCTTGACTAGTGGGCCCTGCGGGTGCTAAATTTGAAATTTGAACTTATAAAGTGTAATAAGTAAGACCAAGGATTATATCCATGGTCTATAGTCTGAACGTGAGAACATTTGAACCATGATGCCTAAAATCCAATTCTACACGGCACCTAACCTGCCTACAAATTTAGTTATTGAGAGGAACCAATGAATTGTTGGTCTCACTTTCACATTGTTGAACTCATTGTGGGATATGAGGAACATATGAATGTTGTATTTGTACATGTGTTTTGGATAAATACTAACAAAATTGTCCGTGAAAACTTTGATCAACTTTTCGGTCAATTCTATTTGAGCGAGAGAAATATTTCTGCTACTGAGAGTTGCTATTATGAAAGAATGAATTCTCAAATTTTCAAATTCATCTTCGGGTAATATATCTTCCAATGTAACTACTCCATAATAGAGTACATTTTCGAGTTCAAAAGATTTCAATTTAGTGGTTACATCTTGAGTCATTTGCAGTAACATTTTGCTAGGAAATTTGATTAACTGGAGCCTATTTTTGAATAATTCCATCGAATCTTTGCTTAGTGTGACTCGTCTCGATAAGCTTGAGCTTGAGCGTTTATCTTGTCCAGACCAATTATCTATCAATAATTTAACAGCCTAAGAGATGCCATATTCAAATAAGGAAACTTTATCAATGGAGTGATACCTGGTAGAAGAAGGAGATTTTAAAATATACCCAAAGTTACTAAGTTAAGTTAAAGAATACCTTTGATTCCAAGAATGTTTTCTTTAAGTTGGTGCGCTTTATTGGCAGTCTCTCTCCACTCAACATCGGTCCTTAATTCAAAATCTTTGCATAAAGGATAAACCATGCAATTGAGATCATTATCTCGAATGGAAAGCATTTTGCAAATATTGCAACTATGCTTTCCATTATGCTGTAGCATGTTCAGTACCTTTGCTCGTGCTGGCGCATCACAAATTCCCAAAAGTAACTTGACAGAAAAGCTTAGTTCAGATGGACCATTTTCATCTACAATATTAACGATCAAAGGCTCATTCATGAGATTGTAAAGTTCATCAACAAAAGGATCCAACATATTGCAAGTTGGTTGATGAGAACCAGAATGCACTGCAATGGGAAACGCAAATTTCATTCTTAGATCGAATGGCAGTTCACAAATGAACATCACAAGTGGCCATATACTTTTTCCTCCTTTTTCGTCTGTATATTTGACGCCATCAAATCCGAAATAGATTACAATAGTATTCTTACTTGCTAATCGTTTGTATTCGGTGCCACTGGTGATGTCAGTCAAGTCCGATGTTTGAGATTTTTCAAAATCTAGAAATGTGTGAATTTGAGGTAACAAATACTCGAGAAAATCTCTCAGTTTGACATAACAAAAATATCCACTTGAATTGTCTGATCTCATCTGCGCAATTGGAGTTATTTCAGTTTTGCAACTGCTGCAGGAAACTTTGTTATTATCGACTGATGACTCGTGCTCCATCACTTGCACTGTGCAGTAATATTTGCCTTTTGCAAGCTCATTTTCACTTCAAAACTAGGATAAGTCTTGGAATCTCCCTCTCTGGTTACAGCTCCAGCTCTGCTCGCAAAATCACCACCTCAAAAATCAGTGATTGGTGTTATTTCCGGATTCTTTGAATTAGATAAAAATAAATCTAAATTTATATCTTTTAAAAATATCTCATAAAAGAATACTACCATTTACTAAGGTCCATGATGCAATAAATCATGGCACTTGAGCTGGATTAGAGGTCAAATCTGAAGAAATCAGATTAAAGTCCACCATATAAGCATAGACAGCTGTAGGGTCGAATCCTTCAACGGCACATTCTACCACAAATTCATTTCCATTTCATTTCAAATGTTTGCAAAAAAATTTTGTTTTCATGTCCTATACTTACAGTAAACTTAGTTCACTACGAGACAAATATCTCGAAACAAAAACCAAGCATTTTGTTTTCAAGCATTTTATACGGTCAAATTTTTTGACTTAATGAGTACACGGCATGGCTTTTGAGATGACTTGAAATAAAGTGTTGAAACGATGCACTTGATTGCGCCTAAGAATATATAGTTTTAGTATAATTGAATTTATTTGAAATGTCAATTTTTATTCTTTTTTATTTCTAGACCGATTTATTAAATCCAATTCATTGATTTCCATTGGATGCACCAGAATTGTTTCTTTTCCAGCTGGTGACGTTACTATGAGCAATGGCAACCGATTGATGGTGTGCAGGTTACAAAATTGCGCTTGTTGGTGCATTAGTTCCAAATTGTTCTATCGAGTCGATAAGAATGTTTCAATTTTTCGTTGTATCTTGATTCCAAGTAGCCAAACTTTTGGTAAATTGAAAGAGTATGAATATCATCTGCATTAGTCAGTAAAAGAAAATTGTTGTATTTTTTTAAACAGAATAATTTATTGGATACAACTGAACTGCTGTTTCCTTGTTCCCATTTCATGATACAATGAATCGCTTACCAGTAATTTAGCTCAATAATATGTTCGTTTAATTAATATTAGTATACTTTTTATACAATAATATTTGCAGATCATTTAATATGATCGTGCCAAAAGTTGTGTGCTGACGCACTTCAAAATTAGACTGTAAGTCAATATACTCAATTAAGTCTATTTAAGTAAAGAAAACATTGGATATTTTCAAAATACCCAATGTTTTCCCAAATTATCCATTAGAGAATATATTCGTTGTGTAAACGTTTACCCATAGGTGCACGTGAGCACACACTAATTACTTTAGGATAATTATTTTTACGCGTTTGACTTTTTATTTTTAGAATCGCTGTTAATAAATTGAATTTTGTGTATTCTATTGAGATTCAGGAGATTACTCGCATGTACGATAGATAACAATTTTGAATTATATATTAACTCATTAACTCATTTAAAAAAATTTGTTTTAAATATTATTTATAAATCTATTAAATAAATTATGCGAGAACTTTGGGTCTTTTACTAGCTGAAATTCTGTATTCGACTTGTTATGTCAATTCATTTTAAATTATATTTTGTGGATTTCAGATCACTTTTGTTGAGAATCATTTAAAAAATGTTGCCAAATTGTTTCAAACAAGAGGACATCATATATATTCAATAGAAAGGCGGCCATCTGGTCAAATGTCCATAATGACTTTGTCTTCTGGCCAAAATGACCATCATAGCGGGTCATTGTCCAAATGCCATGCTCTGCATCGCGGGACCCAGGATGTCTGTCCTTCCGTTCTAGGGCACTGTTGCATCTATGTGTATTGCTATATCTACAGTGAGACAGTGAAATGCACACTTTTATCTCACAATAAACTTTGTCAGCCAGCCATCAATCAACACCACACTAACCACCCTGTCCTGGATTCTACCTCCCATGGATGCCACTCGCGCTGATTGTTGTGTAGATATTTTCTTTTTGCTAATTGTATCCGTTGTGTTGTGTGTTAATCGAAATAGCGTCACATGTGGCAAGTTTGGAGTGAAGCCACACACACACACACACACACACTAGTGACTTTAGCAAAATTAAAAATTTCGAAGATGATTTATTTTTTATGATCTCTGTTTTACAGACTGCTCAATTATTACATGAAAAAATTTTGATATTATACCACAAACTTTAATTAATCTTGTGAGTAAAAGGAGATTTTTTAAAGTTGATTTGTCAATGAGTGACCAATAGACATTTTGTCAAAATCGAAGCAAGTGTACAGATACAAACTTATCTCCCTGACATTCACACAAGCCTCAATTTGTTATCAAATTTTTATTTTGATCAAGTTTAGATTTTGCAAACCTTTTATAAGTCGTTCGCACAGTTTGTCTTAAGCATTTAGCATTTTTACTTGAACTCATAGTTATACAATGTGGACAAGTATTCTAAAACACCAAAAAGACCACGCATCAGATGATGAAGATTGCCTTCTTTTTGTTGGATCATTGGCACTGATGATTGTATTTGTGACAGTTTTGATTTTGTATTTTGTACTCAAAGCTATTTTGAACAGAAACCAAACTCACCAGGAAGTTGCATTCTTTCAAGAAGAACATAATGCTCAAGAGTATAATAAGTGGGAAAATTTTGATCTTCCAACGTACGAGGAAGCAGTTAGAATACCAGTCAATTCTCAAATGATTAAATCTGAAGAAAATTTTACAATTGTCGAAGACATTTCACCTCCAAAGTACATTGATATTATTTGACTGGTATTTTAACTGTTTAAATATTTGTTTTATTAATTGATTTTTAAGGTGCACAATAAAAATTTTGTTTAATATTTAAAATTAGTTTATAAATAAAAATAAAGTTTTAAAAGTTCAATCTCAATCTATTACATTAATTGTTCTTTTTCCCACCCGGGGTTGTCATGAGACATGGTGTGGACAGATGCTTATGGCAAGGGTGGGAAAACTTTTGGATGCGATGGCTACAAAAGTTGCCACCAAAATTTAACCTATTTTTAGCGAGACTCTTTAGGAGTCAAAGCTTATGCTATTGCCATCGTGTCTGTCTGTCTGTCTGTCTGACCGTCTGTAAACCTTTGTCCATATTCTGAGAGAACCGTAGAACCTAAAATTACCAAATTTAGCAGACATACACTTGGGCCTATATGTAATCGAATAATCACATTAAAATTGGGCGCCATGGACCATGACGCCCAATTCTGGTAAAAGCAAGTTTTGAAAACTGTTTTTGGGATCATTACGTGGAAACTAATGAAAAAATACGTCGCACATTTTAAACAAAAATATTGACCCGATTACACCAAATAAAGCGGTTTCTCAATTTCCAGTTCAAGTTTCTTTTTTAAGAGTCTCGTTGTTTGCCTGGCTTGCCAGACAATCTTATTAAAGTCTGTATTGACGTCTAGATCGCCTATTTTGGCAATTTCGTCTTGCGTAATTAGTTCCTTAACCAACTTATCTATGCAGTTATTTATTGGCAAACAGAGAAAACAACTGTATTTTTTAGAGGTAAGTAGATTATAGATTTTAAAAGACAACAAAAACTGTAATATTTTGTCAAAATTTCATCATATCATGTCTTAAGATAATTTTGATTACGCGCACATGATACATGTATGTTCATAATTGCAAATACAGCACTTGCATTGCAGGCGTCAGGCGTATGACTAGAATTCATAAAATTTCCAACTT
Organism: Rhizoglyphus robini; assembly: GCA_023373905.1. Classification (NCBI taxonomy): domain Eukaryota; kingdom Metazoa; phylum Arthropoda; class Arachnida; order Sarcoptiformes; family Acaridae; genus Rhizoglyphus; species Rhizoglyphus robini. Next base: position 698,408 of record JAKIJQ010000085.1, read on the forward strand.
CTTGCACGACATATAAAGCACGTACTTTAAAACGACAAACATTAAGCCAATTTGACTGTAACCAGTTAAAACCAATCCACTCGAACTCACATCCCAAATTGTCTCATTCACATTCCGAAACAATCCAAACCAAACTCATGCAAAATGAATTCTCAAATTCTTGTACTCTTCCTGTCCTTGACCATTTGTGGCCTCATTCTCACTCAGTCAAACCAAGCAGCAATTGGTGAGGACACTCGACCTTGTCAAATTCTGACTGACCGAATAATCTGTTTTGGTTCATCTATCAAAGATGCAAGTCTGCTTGTTCTGAAAGGCGAACTTCAGCTTCGGTACCATCACATGCACTTTGTCTCACTGCACATAAGCGAGACTGAGGTGACCCAAATTCACTCGGGCACTTTCGTGGATGTTCAGTTTGAGCACATCTACATTCAGGACAACAAGCACTTGAACTGCATTTCGGAGAATGCTTTCTCCAAGCAGAACGCTTACACTCTCTACATCATGAACAATCCCGAACTGAAGAACATCCGCACAAACCAATTGGCCGATACATTGCATATATCCGAGGCGGATGAATTTGACTTGAACGAAAGTGAAAATCAACTATAATCTATTTCATTAAATAAATTTCCTTCCTAGTTTTCTATGTGAATCATTTGTTCAGATGGATCCATACTGATAGCCATGAGATGTATTTTCAAAACACAATCTAGAATTGATTTCAACAGAAACAGGATAAACAGCATAATATGCACACATTTAGTTTGTCTGTGCCATTAGATCCATAACATAGTCACTTCACTTCACTTCACTATAGTCAGAGATTATTAATTTAGGTATAAAAGTAAAACTGATGTTTCTAAGTAAAGCTGACAATAAATTGCTTTACTCGAAAGAAGTGGCATTTTGGCTCTTATTAATGCATTCAATAAATAATATTTTACACCAGATGATCTACCCGGGCTTCTCTCCGGAAGTTACATTCGAGCAGTTTTCAGAACATTCTATTTTGTCTTAAAAGATTATTCTCGAATGTTCATGTAAAACGTTACTTTGGAATATTTCTACAACCTCTTTCGAGTTTCCGCAATGCGCATGCGTCATTACAATGGCAACAATGCATTCGAATCCTAAGAATCCGTATATCTCCAGTTCCATACAATATTTTGACTTGGGACCAAGACCTTCCGTGGCCCGAGTAGAGAATCTATGTCAAGTTTCATCAAAATTGATTCAGTAGTTTCCGAATGCATAGTGATCTTACAAACATGCTTTTAATTTTATGTATAGAAAAGATTACGACAGATTATTCTCTACAAGAATTTTTGAGTTAAATGGCCACTTCTGGCCATTGGCATATCCTGAATGGCCAAACTGGCCATTTGGTTTCCCCATCCATGGCTTTTGGCAATAAAGGTAACGAATTATAATTACAAATAAGTTTTTAACTAGATTACTGCAATTTAAGACAATTACAAAACACTGGCCAATTTGGCTATTGACATTTTTGGATTGGCGGCTGCGGCTTCTCAGTGGCCTTCCACGCTGCACTAGACTGCTACAAATCATCTTTATATCTAATCATACAGTAAATCCACTCTTTTTGTGGATTTAAGCTTTATGCTTGTACTATGGTATAGACTAAGGACACAATTTTATTTTTGCATCAGCACTACTTCTACTATATCATCACTATTTGTTGGTATTTCTTAATGGTAATGAGATAAATCAACTGCCAACTGATAATCAGTGGCAATATTGTTTGCAAACGGATGCTTATTTTATGTCGAAATAAAATAACGTGTTAAGCGATCTTGTGAGATTGAGTGAGACGAGAAATATTATTAAGGTCGATATTGGTGCAGTTTGATGTACCCAAGTTATGCACAGTGAATGGTTTGTTATTATGCAAGTGAACTGTGCCATTACATCACATAAAAGATTGTGCAATCGCTAAAATGACTAAATTTATTGAGTATTTTACTTTTAATGTAATCAAATCCAATATTGCAGCCATGTCAAGACTGAACGTTTGAGCAAATACGTCATTTTCGTTAAAAAAAACTGAGCCTAGCTTTCTGCTTGGCTTGCCGGACTTTTAATTTATAATTCCCTAGGCATTGTTTGCTCTAATCAATAAATACAAGTGTATATAATAAATAGTGCAAAGAACAATAAATAATAAAAAAGAATATAAAAATATATATACTATTTTTGTCGAGCGTGAGCGAAGACTCTTAGTGACAGCTTTTCAATTTCTTGTGCAGCTAACTCCTCCTACATTTCTCAACCGATTTGCATCAAATTTGGGCAAAGTTCTTAGAATTCTATGCAGATGTGCCGTTCAACCTTGGTTTTGGCTAAAAAACTTTTTAGATATACCTGCCAGTCAAATTTCACCAAGGCCAAATCTCAGTCTAATTGTCAATTGTTGAGCTTGATATCCAACAATGAGTGCAACAATGGAAATGGAAAATTTTGTCAAACGCGATATGAGAGGATTATTTTGGGTCGTTAAAGATGTGTATAGCATTTAGGTTAGGGAGTTTGGAGCTGTGTATGAATGTGTTTTGGGTTAGGTTAGGTGCCGTGTTAGGATGTGTTTTGGGTTAGGTTAGGTTAGGTGCCGTGTTAGGATGGGTTTTGGGTTAAGTTAGGTTAGGTGCCGTGTTAGGATGGGTTTTGGGTTAGGTTAGGTTAGGTGCCGTGTTAGGATGTGTTTTGGGTTAAGTTAGGTTAGGTGCCGTGTTAGGATGTGTTTTGGGTTAGGTTAGGTTAGGTGCCGTGTTAGGATGTGTTTTGGGTTAGGTTAGGTTAGGTGCCGTGTTAGGATGGGTTTTGGGTTAGGTTAGGTGCCGTGTTAGGTTGGGTTTTGGTTTAGCTTAATCGCTCCGCTCGACTATTCCCCATAATCTCAATTTTGGGGACATTATTGAACATGAACAGGTTTATGCTTCAAATAAAGCTCCCGCAGGGCCCACTAGTGTAAAAATAATTTTTAATTAAATGAATAACTAAATTGTTTAGATAGTTTCACGTTTTGATCATGAAACGCAGCATAGTAGTGAGGTACCTAGGTGCCATTGATGGTTTAAGTGAATGGTCGCACAAACGTATATATTACATTATAATCAATTTGTCCGACAATTGTCACACATTGAATGATGCAATGCATAATCAGTTCTATTTGTGTTTATCAACTAATGTGCTTATATAGTTTGATGTATTAACGGGCCCTGTGGGAGAGATATTTGAACTTATAAAGTGTAATAAATAAGACTAAGAATTATCTGTTGGCATTCCTTTGAGTAGTCGATTATAACAATGAAATTTCACAATGTGATTGCACAATTATGTTTGTGTGCACCTTACCCGAAAAACAAATCTTTGGTTTGTTCTTTGATGTCAATTAGTCTCTATTAGATATCAAACTCGGCTGTCAATAGGGTGCAGATTGCACTCCAATTGGCCACCAGCATCGCTTTAGCACCCTTCACTTAAGTACGTTTTCAGTCTGTAACTTTCTACGCAATCGCCTGCTATTATGAGTGGATCGTACGTTTTGTAACTCGATCCCGTGTGAAGAGATAAATGTTTATGTTATCCCAAAGGTATTCATTTTAATTGCCTGAGCGTGAGCGAACTATTAGTCCTTATTAGAACTTTATTAGTTCTATATCCCTTGACTTTTGGCCATTTTTGGACAAACAAAGGCTGGCCCTGTGGGTGAAAATTTTGAATGTGACTTATTTTTTTAAAAATATGTTACCACTTGGGCATAGAAACTGATGCCAATGGTGTGTAGTCTGAGCGTAAGCAAAAACGTAACATAACTAAAGTTGTTGGCACGAAAGATGACCTTCACACAGAGAAATCACGAAGTAACGAAAGGTATTTATTGACTTCCGGAACTCGATGTTACGCAAACAAGACTAGATAACAAATTGAACAGCTGCTTATATAGTGAGTGGAGTTCTAGAAACTTCTGGAAATTTTCTCGATCATTCTGCATTCTTCTATTTTTAGGTTCTAGAATGTTTTCAATGTTTCTATATTACAAATGAATTCTAAAATTTTGAGAATGTTCTAGACGGAATTGGAAGAATATAGAAAAACCTAATCATATATCTCAACAAGCTCAAATTTTTTTTCACGCTCAGACTAAAAACCACGGGATGTTTGTTTTGGGTCATACTTATAACACTTTATAAGTAATAATTCTAAATTTAGCACTCACAGGTCTTACTAGTATTATTTGTTATATACGCTCTCTAATCTGCAATTGTGCAATTCAAATGTCTGAATCATGGCTCAACGCTTTCGATAGGCGATATATGTCTTAGTCTTATACCGTTTCGCAGTAGCTCTCAAACTGGTTCGGTTTGGTTCGACTTGGTTTGTGGCAAATTTTGTTTCTCTCTTAAACAGCACTTTGATCTTATGTTGCAATTAAGCGAACAATAATCGCTATACAAAACACTTGTCCACTAGACAAAAACATAAAACAGGACATTAATAAACGGAGACATTCTTTAATCACATTTAATGTATTTTGGAAGATGGTACTTTACCAGCACACAAGGAAAAATAAATAGGGGAGTCTGCTATTTGATCACAACCTGATCACATGGAGGGGGAGTTCAAAAATTGATTTTCTTGATCAATCGATTAAGAGTATCCGTCTTTGTTGTAGGTTATGTCAGGTCTATATTGCCAAGTCTCATTTGTCAATTAGAGCAATATACCGTAAATTCTCAATTAACCGCCGCGGCGCTAGTCGGTTTCAGGCGAAGCTCACTGCGGCGTTAATTCGAGAGCGGCGGTAACTGAAGTGCGGCGCTTATTTGTTTGGGCTAAAAATTAATAGACGGTGGATACTTAATTTGGTCACTTTGGACTAAAAAGTAAGGCTTTTATGCATCAAAATAGGTATTTTGTGTAGTAAAACTTCTTTCAAATATCCACTGCGGCGGTTACGGAGTGCGGCGCTTATCCGTTTCAAGACATACTCGCTGCGGCGCTAATTTGAGAGCGGCGGTAATCAAGAGTGCGGCGGTAAATCGAGAATTTACGGTATATACCATTGGGCAATCGCATAATTCCTAAACAATGTCTTATTGTTGAACAAACAAGTGTATGTGCGCTGATTGCTCGATATATTACTACAGATATGGCTATTGATATGAGGAGGTAGACAGTGGTCACCTAGTGGGGGTGGCGAGTGGCATGCATAGATAAATAATCTCGGTTCATCTGCCATGGCGAGACCATCTTCATTGGTATTTCGGTTCTTGTTCAGACCCGATCTGATCAGTATCGGATCAGTCTGATAGAGTTCGATGGGTGTGAGTGTGTATATATAAAGTGGCTTCCTATTGGCTCAACACAACTAATCACCGATTGTTTGTACCTACAGGTCCGATTGAACCTGATGCTGCTAAAAATTTCCGCCTGAGCAATAGCAATTGTCACGCAGACTTTCACTACAACAAGAAAGGGGTTGAAACTGAAATGGAGCTCAAAACACCTTCCACCGAGATGACCGATTTGTCGACAACTGTACAGATCACTACAGGCTTTCCTGTGTCCAATAGTCCACTTGGAAACGGGCAAAACGGTTTCTTGTCCAGTGAGCAAGACAAAGACAATTTTGTTGATAAAAAAGCCAAATGGACACATTTGAAGAAACTGTTGGCCGGTGTTACACTGACCCTTGCCTCGGCTCTATGTTTCTCGATCACTACTGTGATAGTAAAATATGTAACCGATATCAAGCCGTCTCAATTAGCTTTATTCCGTTATGTCGGTAAGTACATAAACATTCAAGTGTTATTTCACTTTGGTTTCTAATCTTTGGTTTGGTGTTTTATTTTGTTGTTGTTGTTAGGCATTTTGGTTCTCTCATTTCCGGCAGTGATGGAGTCGAAGGAGGCCTGGTTTGGTGAGAACAACTGGTGGTGGCGCCTGTGGATGTTGCTCAGAGGCCTATCGGGTTGCACCAGTTTGTTCTTTCGTTATTCCGCAGTGACATACACCAGCCTGGCGGACACCACCATCATCATGCTGTCGATGCCGGTGTTTGTTTTTATATTTGCTCGAATATTCCTAGGCGAACAATTTGGCCGTTACCATGTGTTGGCACTGTGTCTCTCCATTATTGGCATTGCATTTGCCTCCAAAATTGATGTGTTTTTCAAGAAGGACGATTTTATCAACGGTACTTTTGTTTCGACTACCTTGATGCCCCAAGATACTAATACTACTACTACAACAACAAGTTTTTACAATATGACCTCTACTACTACAGTGGCTTCTATACCTGAATACAAAATGTCTTCGACCACTGCGAAATTGATCGGTTCGCTGTATGCTCTTGGTGCGATGACCATTGGTTCACTGGTGTACATCATGGTCCGAAAGGTATATAGACATTGGTCAATTTTGTCATGTGTTATTATTGTTATTTGTTCTACACACAGATGCGTAAAACTCACCACTCAGTGATTTTGCTCAACTTTGCCATAATCTCAATCATAGAAATGTCAATCATAAACTACATCTTTTACGACTTTCGCCTGCCCAACACTGGTCACAGTGCCTATCTGATTATCGTCCTGGCGGTTATTTCTTTTTATGGTCAACTTCTGCTTACCAAAGCGATCCAAATCGAGGATGCAGGCGTTGTGTCGGTCGTGAGGGTCAGTGGTGAGGTACGTACATGTGCCAAACCAACTTCAAATTGTAATTCACCAATTATCTTTACAGGCATTCTTTGCGTTCGTATTTCAAATAGCATTTTTTAACGAAATGCCCGACATGTACACAATAACTGGTGCCATTCTTGTGCTCACTTCTGTCTTTCTTCTTTCTTACCGCAAATATATCATTTCCCTGCCCGACGAAGCTCCGCTCAAGAAGAAGTTCCGCTTCCTAGCGAAATGAAACGCTCATCATTTACACTTAATATTCACAATCGATAGTGAACCAATTGTCATATCTGTCTCTCGAGGCCAATCACTTGCCATGTAGTCAATGTTTTCGATAATTTAGCTAACAGTTAACGAATTGTTTTCCATGTCGACAGCCCATCTCCCTACACCCACTGCCAGTTTTCAAGGAAATTTATACTTAAAAAAGCTGTTATCAGTGTTGTGTATCGCGAGTCATCTCAATTCATTATTTATAAACTCATCATATTGAATAATTTTATAGAATTAATTTTAAAATTCAACACGTGTTAAAATTTTGATATATTTAATTAAAACAATAAAATGTTCGAGTTCCAAATGACCTTCGCAAGGAGCTGTCGCGCTGAAGCCCAATTCTGCCGAAATAGGCAAATTTGTTTCACCCAAATTGACGTTTACATAATTGAGATCAATTTTTACTTGATTAACCGGGAAATGACTAAATTGGGTTGTTAGATCATATCATTCAATTAATATGCCCAGTAAATGCCACTTTTGCCATGCACCTTTCCGAAAATTAACAACAAACTCTCACCAGCACTGATGGGATAGACCACAAGAACATAGACCATAAACAGTTGTCCATACATTCGATTTGTATCAAAAAAAGTAAATCAATGCATGTGTTTGTCTCAGGGATAAGATTAAACGACCCAATTGCAAAAAATCAAGGATAGTTTAACACAAATTATCGCAAAAGTTAAGCAGCACTGACTCAAGTCAGTGCTTAGACGGTGACCATCAGTCTCGTAGTGCTGCCCTCTCGGAGAAATAAATATAAGTTTTTTCATTAATACGAGCCCTGGTTTGTCTACTTCGAAACAGCTGAAATTGTATTTGTTTGCCTATATGACAGAATGGAATTATGTATACGACTAGTTAAGTTAGAGTCGAGTCGCTACTTCTTTCGGTCGAGAAAAGCCAGTTACGGTGGTTTGGCCATGTGCTGAGGATGCCACAAGAAAGAACTGTTCGAAAGATACTGCACACGATACCAGACGGAAGACGACCCGTTTGCAGGCCTAGGATAAGGTGGTTCGATCAGATGATCAGGTTGTGTAGGCGAGCAGACATCGAACCATCGGAAGCAGAGTCCATAGCCGAAGATCGTGTAGAATGGATAAAGCTGGTGACTAGCCTCCCATTTATTACCATTTATTTATCCATAACAACTTTTATTATGCCGACCAGAAAGTTAAACGTGTCACAAGTATTTATAACTTGAAACAGGCGCCAGTTGATTTGAGCATACGAGCTAATAGCAAACACATAACATGCATGTGTAAACAAAGAAATGCCTTTTCAATGCACTCATGTGCACATCTGTGCTAGAGAATTTTGCCAGAGCCAGCATTTATGCAATTATCGAATTGATTTTGAGCAATCTAATTTTCTGTTTAACTAGAATATAACTGGTGACCAGATGAAAGTAAAATCCCACATAGACAAGAGCTGAAAATTTTTAAATTTTGTCATATATATGTAAGCGTCAAAGTCCGATGGCTGGCAAGGTCGGGAAATGCCGCGGCAAAATCCGAAGTCAGAACTGCCGCGGCATAGTTCGCTCAAATTATTTTCATATCTGACTTCGGACTTTGCCGCGGCATTTTCCAAAACTGCCGAGCGTTCGGACTTTGACGCTAACATATATAAAATACTAATAAAAAAACAATAACGCTTACCATAAGAAGCATAAAATATAAGGATACTGAAATGTAAATAAAGCCAAAGATTTCTCACTGTATAATTGTCGCCATTGATGTGATGAAAGCCAATAAAATTTAGATAAGTGAGCACAAGCACCACCACCATAAATGTAGAATAGATTCGCTTCAATTCTGATCGCTTCTTCATAATACCGTCTGATTTGTTCTGTTTCCAGACTAATAGAAAAAAATATCTCCATTATATTAAAGTAAAGATAAAAAAAGTGGTCGTCGTCGTCGTCGTCGTCGTTGGTGATGGTAATGTACGTATCTATGATTCATTAAACTTTTAAGCTCTATTTTTAATATTTCACATTTTTTGAACACGTAAACAACACAATTTATCTGAATTGTCAAAACAAAATTTTCCGTTTCTTTATGTATTGTATTGAGATTGTGGATAAACAAAATATTTAGTTATTTAAATTTCTTTTAAAAATATCAATATAAACTGCCCTCACAGTCCAAAATTAATTAAACACGGTTAATTACAATTAATTTATTCAATAATACTTTTATCCATCAATTTATACGAAATCATGCAAATTTTGCCATAGATCATAAGAAACTGTAAAATACAACTTTTAACAAAAATACAAATTTAAATTTCCATTCATGTTTACCTTTGCAAATGTATTCAAGGTCACCAAGCCAAAATGACCATACGTAAAACCGTATCGATTAAGTGTGTTCAATGCTTCTAGTAGATGGGCAAGTTGTACTCGAGTTCGAATTGACGGCTTCTTATGCACAATCGTACGGAAGAGCAATTTAGTCGGTTTGTGAATGTGCACGCTGCACTGAGCAAAGACAATGTGAAAGCCAAACAGAAGATTGCAAGTGTACACAATCCAAAAGTGAACAAGCGCTCGTGAAACTGTGTACAACTTGCCCTGTATGATCCACATGGTGAGCAAAATGTTGATGGGCACCACAGCAACCAAAAATACACAAAACAACTTTCCATGAAATCGATTAGTCGCAAAGAAATACTCGAGGCTGTGCACAAATTTGTGCCGAAAGCGGATAAATTGCCTTAGTGGAAAAATTTTAGATTTCGATGAAACGACTTTGCATAAAAGTTCAAAAACTTGACCAATTTTCTGATGAAACATCAGTAAGAGGGCCATTGTGCATGAAATGTTATTTGCAATTGAGTGACTAGCGTTCAACAAAAACACACTAAATGTGAGTCCATGAAAATGGCTGATTGCGATACAGAACAGTGCACCCAAAGGATTTTTCGAATTGTATCCATATTTGATGAGAATAAATGTGAAATAAGCATATGAAATACTCATGATGATTTCTAGTGCAAAGAACAAATTAATAATTTTAAGAAATTGTGATAATAAATGTTTACCAAATGTTTGAACGATAATCAAAAATAGATTGAGAACAATCAAATACCACTTTCGTGTTCGAGTGCAAACATTTTGATTTTGAAATGTTGATTTAACAAAAAATGCACGCCACTTTAGACGCACAATCACAGTGTGCAACAGACTCAACAGTGGATAGTTGGTCTCGACATAAAGTTTGTGATTGTAGTACAGAATCATTACGGCTGCAATTGCGCCCAACAAATTGAGTTTTGACTTGCCAATGCAAATGTAGAATGCATCAAAGTGAATTGCACTCGAAAGTGGACTACCGTCTGACCAAAAGGACAGATACAGTAGATGCACAGTAGTGACTGTCACAATTGTGTTGAGCAACTTGATTGTTGTCGAGAGTCGTGCATTTTTGAATAGATAGATTTGTTGGACAAAGTTGAAATAGTCGATGAAATAAGCGATGTTCTGTATTGGTTTGAAGAGATGAGATGCGAGCAGTTTGCGATTCATCTTGTTCAAAGTTTAATTTTCGTAACGTATTTCGACGAATTTTATTTAAAACATTAAAAAATGCAATAATTACAAGAATAATTATCTTAATTTTTAAAATATAATATGAAATTTAACTATGCAAGCTTAATTATAATTTGGCTGCAAACAAGTGCATATTAATGAACCTAAAAATTGATTTACACATTTCGCCACTTGGATACAATGTTTGAAAGTTTCAAGTTAATTGTCTTGTTGTTGCTAGCCGAGTTATTATTTTTTAATTTTTTTAAATATATAAAAAGTTTTATTATTTTCAAAACATTTGAGTATGTACTTTCGGTTAAACATAGGTCGTTTTTGGTTTTGATCGAAGAAAAACTTATTTTTGTTTAATTTTTGACAAAAATCTAAGTCCCCAATCAAAATCTTTTGGCCGGCCCTGGTCAGGATCTAAGTGTTTTTGTTCTGCTAAAAATCAAAGCCCCCTTGAGTATTTCATCAATTATAAAATACGATAAGAATAAGATTATGCAATATATTTTAAATCAAATTTATTTTTAATAATTAAAATTACAATTAAAGTTAAATAAAAGTTAATTTCATGTAAATACTACAATATGAATGAAAGAAACTAAAGAAAGTGATAACTTCACACAAAACCATCACTCAAATCGTCAGACAACACATCATCGTCTATGTAATCTTTAAATAGCTCGAATATTTCATCATCTGATTCTTCTTCATTGATGGTTTCCACATGAATGTTTTCATCAGAAGAAGTTGCAAGATCGAGTTTTCGCTTAAGAGACTGTTTGGAAAGATCTGGTTGTAAATATAGCTCAAAAGGTGGCACCAGTGTCGCTATCAAAATTATATATTTTATAACATAAAATGTACATTGTTTGTTAACTCTTAATGATATTTATATTTCTTAAAATTAAACTATTTTCTGCCTATCTAAAAAATTGACTATTTGTGATTTGTTATACGATCAATAACAACTATTTTGTTAGCAAATTTTTGTGTGATTTTTGTGTTTGAATTTCAATATTCGATTTAAGCAAATAAGCTTTAATTGGAGAAAACAATAATTTTGAATTTGAATTGATGAGGAGTTCAGTTTGTTTATGAACATTTAATTAATTAGTATATTGTTTCGATGAACTACGTACAATAATAGTTGTGCAAATAAACAGGTTTTCAAATGAAAAAACAATCGAATAAAATTTTACTACTTTTAATTCAAAGCTTGGAAGGCTCTTTCTACGCCAGAGATTGAGATAAACGCTTTATAACATTGGCCAAAACAGACAATTTAAAGTTCCGTTAATTTGAACATCCTCAAATTCGAATGAGTCCTCTAATTCGAAATTTGAAAATAAAATAGGCTTAGTGCGTATAATTCGCTACCTTCAACTATAAATTGTTCCGTTAATTCGAAAAAGTTCTCATAAATCGAAATTAGAAGCAAAATTTTCCTTAATTCGAAGGAAATTTTGAATAAATGACTGATTTTTACGCTTCAAAGACGTCAGTTACGAAAAGGTTAATATTTAAAATTAGCAACGAGTTCAAAAAATTGCATTTGGGTTGTTGTGCCCATCTAATAGATACCTTCACATACATATTCACTTGTAAAAACAATTCAAGTTAGTCTTATTATGGAAACTGTTCCCCTAATTCACATTTTTAGTGAGTAGCGGAGAAAATGGTCTGGCAGACGTCTAGACACGTCTGCTGTCTGCTTTACACCCAATGCAGTGCTCAATGGCATTGCCCATCATCCATACCATCGATAACTCCGACATTGAACACGATGCTGATGACAACTGTGTTGGCTCGATTGACTCACGAATATTAAGTCGTCTTTTCTCGCCATCGTTTAGTTTGGAGGATTATATCAATGCATACAAGGATTTGCTCACCTTGGACCAAATTAATGACGACAGCGATGACGAATTTAATTAATAATTTAAATTATGAGTTTTAAGTTGCAAAAGTTTATAACAATATTCAACGAATCAGCTAAAGCAATCATGCATCAATACATTTACAATCCAGTGACAAACATGAGATTTGACACACTATTTGTATGCCAGTCAACACGAAACATTGGATAATGTTTCGTTCGAGAATTATAAAATTCGAGAATTCGAGAATATTAAAATAATTTAATATTTATGATGATTTTAAATTAATTTTTAAAATATAAAGTATATTTTTAATATATTCATGAAAAATTGAACAATTAAAACAACTATAAAATTAAACTAATTAATCATTAAATGTCTTGCATTATATGTTTTCGGTGAATTTTACATCTATAAAATTACAAATGCACTGAAATGTAATGTAAAAAACGAAAAAGAATTTCAAAATGTTCAAATTAACAGCAATATCTAAAATTTAAATTAAAAGATAATTATGGCATTTAAATGTATTTTTATTTATTTTAAAATACAAAATAAAATATTTCATTGCATATCTGATTTTATACACAGAATCATCGGATTCAGATTACGCACATTTGATATTTGCTAAAAATTAGTTAATACACATTTTTAAAAAATAATTAAATCGGAAATGAACACTAATGCATTAATATCAATGAATTGTAACACACAAAAAACAAATTGAATTGTCTAGAAAACAAAGAAAGTTATGTATTTCCATTATTTCCATTATTAATTAAACATTTACCTACTTTTCTTTTTTGGAAATTGATTTCAAACAATAAGTTTGTTCTTTGAGGTTTATGAAGCGTTTAAATATGAAATATCCAGTTATTATGAATTAAAAAAATAACTCTGCCGATATGGATTTAGGCACTTCTGACATTGCCGCGGCATTTTCTAGAGCTTCCGCGGCATAGTTTGTTAAATTTATTTTCAAATCTGACTTTGGACATTGCCATTAACAAATAAAGTAATATTTTTCAAGAGGCTCGCTATTTGCCTGTCTTGCCAGACAATCTTTTTGTTGTCTAATCTCATTTTAGTTTTGCATATTTAAATCGTAAATATTTTTTTTGCCAAAAAATATGTTAAAAACTTTAATAACGTTTTAACGTCTGTTAGTGTAAAAACTCGAATAAATTAAAAAATTCTGAGCATACATTTGGTTTTTAAAAAAAATATCATAAGAATCGATTTTAAATGATTATTTTGTATGTCCGATTCTTGAATAAAATTCTCAAAGAAAGCTCACAAAAGTTGTATTTGCTGAAATTTGAATTTTGTTTACACTTCGTGACACCAGAATATGGCCTTGGGCTAACAAACAGAATATTCTCCATAAATGTAGCCGTTAAGAATGAGAAACGCTACACACATTGATCAAGCAAGAGTATTACAGTGCTATCTTATTTATTTTGCAACGGTTATAACCTAATTTGTTTTCGTGAGAGTGCCAAGTCTGGTAGACATGACAGAAAGTACCAATTATGCCCGCAGTACTGTGAAATGTGAGAAAAATGTTTCTATTTGTATGAAAGTACTTTTAGACAAATATTTTTATTATTTGTTCAATAAAAATTTCAATCTGCTATATAGTAAATGAATTACTATGAGTCGTATAATTTATTTCGAGAAAATTGCTCGCGTGTGATTGTGATTAGTTCACAATTGTTTCATAATTTTACTTCGTGTAGAATCTCACTGTAGAGGAATAGATCGCTAAGCACTTTATTTTTTGCAAAGTAAATTAAGCTTTTATCCTGTTTCATAGAGCAGTAGCTTTTATGCGTGTTTGAAGTATTTTTGGTTGCTTTTAATAATTTCTTTATTAGATATTTGATTTGACCTTGAATCAGATTGAGTTAAACATTAAAGAGTCATGCCCAAATCGGCCCTACACAGAGGCCATATTTTATGCAGGTCTCTTATGGACAAGTGAGGTACCAAATTAAAGGTTATGACCTCTAGAATCATTTGGTAAAAAAATCCAGTCTGATCCGAGCTAATTTACGTGAAATATCCGCAAAAAGAAGTTTAAGGCGGGACGCGATACTTCAAACATATGTGAATGACCCCTTCACATATTAGTGTAAAAAAGTGACCTTTGTGTTTGTACCTTTTTCTCGAGAACCTATTTACCGATTTTTGTCTATTATAGCTTAAAATAAAGGTAAACGTATGATCTTGAAAATTGACGATCTGAAATTTTTATAATTTATTACATTAAAGAGTGAGAGTGATTCAAGCAACTTTAAGTAGCAAAAAAACATTGTTATTGTTTACATTTATGGATGGATTTTCTTAGTTAGCTCCAAATAAAATATTTCAGATCGTCAATTTTTAAGATCATACGTTTACCTTTATTTTAAGCTATAATAGACAAAAATCGGTAAATAGGTTCTCGAGAAAAAGGTACAAACACAAAGGTCACTTTTTTACACTAATATGTGAAGGGGTCATTCACATATGTTTGAAGTATCGCGTCCTGCCTTAATACATTTCTGTAGAGTAACGTCCTATGTGGATGGGCCATATAATGCACATCTAACACATTGCTATGCTAAAAATGGCGACCTCGGATCATCCTGGAAATTTCGAAAAATGATTCTAGTGATCGTAACCTTTAATTTGGTACCTCACTTGTCCATAAGAGACCTGCCATAAAATATGGCCTCTGTGTAGGGCCGATTTTTAACGCATTTTGGGCATGACTCTTTCTAAACCTTCAAAATACAAATACAAAATAGAAATATATATATCTAGATGCGTAAAATTGAAATCATGTTTGTAAGACCGCTACGCTAATATTACAATTGTGTGAATTTAATTAAAAATAAAATTTGCTATACAGAAAAATATTGATTTAAATAAATAAAAAATCAAATTGTATAAAATGATATTTCAATAAAGTTTCAATAAAGGATTCCAGATGCTTCGCCGATCGACTCAAAGTGGAGCATCTGGAATCCCTCGACATTGTGAAGCATCGCTTTCTCAAGAAAGCACTCGCTTTATCAAGCAGAGCCCACAACAACCTAATCTACCGCCTCTGTGAGACCAAACGCTTATGCGAGGAACTCAAAGAGAAGGGGTACAAGACTTTGACGAAGAAGAGTAAAATCTACAAACAAACTGCCAACAAAGTCTACCATCTCGAGACTTGTTGTGGACTCACTCAAACTAATCTGTTTGAACGTTACAAACACATTCAGACACTTAGATAATACACACATATATTGTAATTATTATATTTGTACTAATTTGCGATCTCTGCCGAAAGGCGAAATAAAAGCTTCATTCATTCATATTTCAATAAAACAATTAAAAATAATTTAGATTGAAACATCAGAGGAAAGGAAAAATGTTTTTCCAAGAATTTCATTTATCCCCCGGGCTACTGGCCAGTTTGAGTTTAAACGATTGCGATTTTTCGTCCAATTTACTTTCGCATTTTGAATTAACAAAATTATAAAATGTAGTTAATTTTAGTTATGAAAAAATAATAATTATTAAAATTAATTGATGATGAGTTTCAATTGAATTTATTATATTATATAACTAATAGTACTCTGGGTTTGGGTACCACCCGAAAACGTAAAAATAATTACAAAGATAATTAAAATATATATTTTTTAAACTTAAAATTTTCTTTTGTAGTTTGAATTAGTTTGAATTAAAATAATAATTTTGGGCATAACTAATTAAAATCATTTAATAAATTTTAAAAAATTACTTTACGGCATTACTCATTTTTTTTATCACAGATTTCAATTCGTTGTGAGTATGCTACATGAGTATTAAGGATCAATGCAAATTAATTTTTTTGTTCACTAATGAGAATTCATCCACAATCGTTGAAGTTGTATACAGTAGACTCGCGTTAATTCGGGTCGCGTGAATTCGGCACTTGCGTTATTTCGTAATTCGGAATTGAATTTGAGTGTTTTTATGTCTTTTTCTAACATATGCAATGCAAAAATCGCGATAATTCGGGAAATTCGTAATTCGGGGTCCAAATTCTGCTGAAATTGAGCATTTTTAGTAGAAAGTCTCGATAGTTCGGGATGACTCTGCTTGAAAAATTTAATATTTTAGAAGTTAGAAGTAGAGTTTGACCAACCCAACAAGAAATTAACCCAAACTATAGAATGTTAGGGTTAGAATGCATGTGGCTTGAGGCGACCCGAAATAACGCGAGTCTACTGTACAATGTACATGTTAGATTGGAAACTCATTACTTATTAGAGCTTTTACGTTATATGGCACGTATTTTCCACATTGACTGTCAAGCATCTAAAAATAACGCCAAAAATTTAATTGACAATTTTTGATTTCCCAACATTTTGACAACCAACTTTAATGTTATTTTCCGAGCTAAAGGTAATGGAATAGAAAGTGACTGACGTCAATTGATACTAATAGTAAATGCTTGTTTGCACAATCAAACTACCGATCATGTTCTAAAAAAAATAAGGACAGTAATACGATAGAAGAACCAAAATATACGAGAGAAGAAAAAAGAATGACCAAGAAGCAAGAGAAAACCAAATTCTCGTTTTGTTATCCTATCCTATCCTATCCTATCCTACTTATCTTAAAAATTGTGGCGTCGGTCCGTTTGTCAACAATGCAATGTAAAAGAAACAGGAAAACTTGAATAACTTTAAAAGTATTGGTCGTAGAAAAATGAGATAAACAGTAAAATAAAGATCTATTTTAACCGGATCTGATGATTTCAGTTGTGGGTAGGAGGACACAAAAGAAATACCTGTAAATTGGGTTTTAAAAACTTTAACATTGTTGAAAATAACAATTACTATAAATTTCATTGTTGCAAGACATTCAATTAACTGCAACATTTGGTTTGAGTTTTCGTAATTGGGTGACTATGGAAGCTGCTTCTAGGGTTGGGGGGTTAGGTTAGGTGCCGTGTTGGGATGGGTTTTGAGGTTAGGTTAGGTGCCGTGTTAGGATGGGTTTTGAGGTTAGGTTAGGTGCCGTGTTAGGATGGGTTTTGAGGTTAGGTTAGGTGCCGTGTAGGCTTGGGTGGGGTCGGTTTAGTGTGAGGGGTCGCCGCTGACAGCAAGCTTCGTATGCAAGTAACAAGCAAGTATGTGTGGTTAGGCGGGTTGGTGGGTGTTGGTCTTCGTTAAGAGTAGGTTTAGGTTAGGTTAGGTGGTTAGGTGGGTGTTGGGCGTCTATAGGAGTAGGTTTAGGTTAAGTTAGGTGGTGTGGTGTGTGTTGGGCGTCGTTAGGAGTAGGTTTAGGTTAGGTTAGGGTGGGTGTTGGGCGTCGATAGGAGTAGGTTTAGGTTAGGTTAGGTTAGGTGGTTAGGTGGGTGTTGGGCGTGGTTAGGAGTAGGGTTAGTTTTAGGTTAGGTTAGGTGGTTAGGTGGGTGTTTTGCGTCGATAGGAGTAGGTTTAGGTTAGGTTAGGTTAGGTGGTTAGGTGGGTGTTGGGCGTGGTTAGGAGTAGGGTTAGTTTTAGGTTAGGTTAGGTGGTTAGGTGGGTGTTGGGCGTCGTTAGGAGTAGGGTTAGGTTAGGTTAGGTGGTTAGGGGGTGTTTGTTGTCGTTAGGGTAGGGTTTAGGTTAGGTTAGGTGCCGTGTTAGGATGATTTTTTGTTATGTTAGGTGCCGTGTAGGCTTGTGTTGGGTCGGTTTAGTGTGTGGGGCGCCGCTGGCAGCTTGCTGTCAGCGGTTTCGTCCTAAATCCCAATAGCAAAACGTTAGTTTTGCGGGACTTGTACGAAATTTATTTTTATTTTGAAAATTTAGTGTGAGAGTTCAGTACAAGAATGATATGGATGGATAAAATGGTGCAGACTGGAGTAAACTGAAGAAAATGAAACCTTAAATTTAATCTGAGAAATACATACATTAACGAATAAAGTACAGTAACAGTGGCACACAGCGGTACAGAATTATTTTGTAGCTGTATATTCGTTTTGCTAATTAGTGAAACAAGTTGGAAAGTCTTCTTAGATCATTCTAGACAAAAATAAAAACAACAATTTTTTAAAATCAACAATTGAGAAATCTAATGGTCATAAAATTATCTATATACGCATCCGGCATTTTTTTTGGTGGGGGACCTGACCTAGACGAGATCATTGAGATTTATAAGCCAAATTTTTTATTTCGCGTCGCATCGGTCCAATTGCATAGAACCGCCTGGGAACGAATGAGTCGTGAGTCAACATCTGAAGATCCTTCATCTACAATGCAATTTTCTAATTTCACTTCACGCAACTACAAAAAAAACTAATGTTTTAGAACTAATCTTTGGCCATTTCGGTTTAGTGTGCTATTGTTCAAATACACTTGTTTTGTTTTGTTTTATTTTGTTTTTACCCTAAAGCGTTCACTGGTAAAGGTGTACACGATTGGATTGATGAAACTGCTTGCCATTGCAATCCAGTGACAAATGATGTACAGCAGCAGTTGTCTTTCTCTCTGCTCTGCCGTGTAGTACTGAATCACTCGATATTCGTGCAACAGCTGAAACACCTTGATTGGCGTTCCACACAGTAGGTGCAGAATGATAATTGCCAAAGTAAGTCGAAGGACCTGTAAAATGTTAAATTTTGTGTATTATTTTCTTGATCACTGTGTTTAAACAAGTACAATAATATTTGCCTTTGATCGATTTCTGCGGTGTCGCATTGGACATTTAACCACATCAGATTGGACTAAAACGGGTCTCAAATGTGCTGATTGTGCACTTGTCGATAGAGACTGCAAAAATAATAATAATTTTGTTAAATATTAGACATTCATAAAGTTAATTAAAAGTTATCATTATTTACCTGTGATGTCGATGTAGAGGAATTGGGAGAGTACAAAATATTATCTTGGTCGGTCATTTTTCTAATAATTGAAATGTACGCAAAAATCAACACTATTGTGGGTATTAAAAAGGTAAGGACAAAATTGGCGATTACAAAAAAGCGACGATTTGTTGGACTAAAGCCGACATAGCTGTCACACTGGTAGAAGGTTTGATTAACAGAATTGGCTTGTCCGGGCATTATTGCGTGTTGAACTGGTATAAAGGCATACAGACAACCAGTTAGCCACACTAGTGCTATGATGCTGTTGGATTTCGCTATGAGTTTGTCATAAAATTTCGAAAATGGCCGGTGCACTGCTGAATATCTAAATTTGGACATTGAATTACATGTACAGTAGTAGTATATGAATGAATAACACATATGTTAGCGTCAAAGTCCGAACGCTCGGCAGTTTTTGAAAATGCCAAGGCAGAGTCCGAAGTGCCTAAATTAAGGTAAGACGCGAAACTTCAAACATATGTGAATGGCCCCTTCACATATTAGTGCAAAAAGCGGGATTCGTAATCTTCCTTTTTCTCCGGAACCTATTGACCGATTTTTGTCTATTATAGCTCAAATTAAAGGTAAATGTATGATCTTGAAAAATGACGATCTGATTTTTTTATAATTTTTTACATTAAATAATGAGAGTGATTCAAACAGCCTCGAATAGCAAAAAAAAACGTTGTTTACATTTACTTTTATGGATAGATTTTCTTAGTTAGTTCTAAATAAAAAAAAATCAGATCGTCATTTTTAAAGATCATACATTTACCTTTAATTTGAGCTATAATAGACAAAAATCGGTCAATAGGTTCCGGAGAAAAAGGAAGATTACGAATCCCGCTTTTTTTGCACTAATATGTGAAGGGGCCATTCACATATGTTTGAAGTTTCGCGTCCTACCTTAATCTCGGTATAGTTATTTTTATTGTTTATAATAATAATAACTAGATTATTTAAACAAAGACCTTTCAAAATCCCAAAAAAATCATTTCAGATGATTAATTGATTGTATTAAATCAATTATTAAACAAAGAAAAGAAACTACGGGGTGCGGCGAAACCTTTCGGTGGGGGTCCCAGAAAACCCCCAGCGTACCGGAAATTCCAAACTATGTGTTATAATTAAACTTGACCAAAACGGAATTGATTGGCCATCTCACATTTTGGAACTTTCAACTTCCGCCGGAACTAGGTTCCAAATTCAATAAATTATCATTTTAAAACAACTTTTAAAAATTCCCCCGCCCATACCACTTGAGCTAAAGTTCTCAAAATTTAACTATGCACTATTACTTACCAGTAGATTCAAATTTTCTGGTCAAGTGTTCTAATTGGAACGCTTGGGATATTTCCAAAAAATTATATTTGGTTAAATTTTTTTTCAGTTAAAGTTAGCCAAAGTTATTTTATAAAATTGCCTGTAACTAATTAAAAATTTTAGCGTAAGTTGCGTGGTTCCAATTGGAACAAAAAAATATTTTTGGAAGTTTTCTCAATTTGGAACCCCAATTCGAGTGGGAAGAAATTAAAAAAATGTTTTGAATTAATTTTAAACATTTTTTAAAACAATTTTAGAGCACTTTAAACCCAAAAAATGGAACTAAAAAATAATTTTTTGGAAATATCCCAAACGTTCCAATTGGAACACCTGACCAGAAATTTTGAATCTACTGGTCAGTAATAGTGCTTTGTTAAATTTTGAGATTTTTAGCTCGTGGTATGGGGGGGGGGGAATTTTTAAAATTTGTTTTAAAGTGACATTTTATTGAATTTGGAACCCAGTTCCGGCGGAAGTTGAAAGTTCCAAAATGTGAGATGGACAATCAATTTCGTTTTGGTCAAGTATAATTATCACACATAGTTTGGAATTTCCGGTACGCTGGGGTTTTCTGGGACCTCCACCGAAAAGTTTCGCCGCACCCCGTAGATGCCTTCATTCTTTGTAAATAAGGAAAATGTTAGAAAACGCATTTTACTTGGTTTTCTTAATATTTTCATTTGTTATTCTTGGGAAGCTACAACACATGGATATTAATGCATTTGTATTTGAACAATAGCACACTAAACCGAAATGGCCAAAGATTAGTTCTAAAACATTAGTTTTTTTTGTAGTTGTGTGAAGTGAAATTAGAAAATTGCATTAGATGACGGATCTTCAGATGTTGACTCACGACTCATTCGTTCCCAGGCGGTTCTATGCAATTGGACCAATGCATCGCGAAATAAAAAATTTGGCTTATAAATCTCAATAATCTCGTCTAGGTCAGGTCCCCCACCAAAAAAAAAAAATGCCGGATGCGTATATAGATAATTTTATGACCATTAGATTTCTCAATTGTTGATTTTAAAAAAAATTGTTGTTTTTATTTTTGTCTAGAATGATCTAAGAAGACTTTTCAACTTGTTTCACTAATTAGCAAAACGAATATACAGCTACAAAATAATTCTGTACCGCTGTGTGCCACTGTTACTGTACTTTATTCGTTAATGTATGTATTTCTCAGATTAAATTTAAGGTTTCATTTTCTTCAGTTTACTCCAGTCTGCACCATTTTATCCATCCATATCATTCTTGTACTGAACTCTCACACTAAACTTTCAAAATAAAAATAAATTTCGTACAAGTCCCGCAAAACTAACGTTTTGCTATTGGGACTTTAGTACGAAACCGCTGACAGCAAGCTGCCAGCGGCGCCCCGCACACTAAACCGACCCAACACAAGCCTACACGGCACCTAACATAACAAAAAAATCATCCTAACACGGCACCTAACCTAACCTAAACCTACCCTAACGACAACAAACACCCCCTAACCACCTAACCTAACCTAACCCTACTCCTAACGACGCCCAACACCCACCTAACCACCTAACCTAACCTAAAACTAACCCTACTCCTAACCACGCCCAACACCCACCTAACCACCTAACCTAACCTAACCTAAACCTACTCCTATCGACGCAAAACACCCACCTAACCACCTAACCTAACCTAAAACTAACCCTACTCCTAACCACGCCCAACACCCACCTAACCACCTAACCTAACCTAACCTAAACCTACTCCTATCGACGCCCAACACCCACCTAACCTAACCTAAACCTACTCCTAACGACGCCCAACACACACCACACCACCTAACTTAACCTAAACCTACTCCTATAGACGCCCAACACCCACCTAACCACCTAACCTAACCTAAACCTACTCTTAACGAAGACCAACACCCACCAACCCGCCTAACCACACATACTTGCTTGTTACTTGCATACGAAGCTTGCTGTCAGCGGCGACCCCTCACACTAAACCGACCCCACCCAAGCCTACACGGCACCTAACCTAACCTCAAAACCCATCCTAACACGGCACCTAACCTAACCTCAAAACCCATCCTAACACGGCACCTAACCTAACCTCAAAACCCATCCTAACACGGCACCTAACCTAACCCCCAACCCTAGAAGCAGCTTCCATAGTCACCCAATTACGAAAACTCAAACCAAATGTTGAAGTTAATTGAATGTCTTGCAACAATGAAATTCATAGTAATTGTTCTTTTCAACAATGTTAAAGTTTTTAAACCCCAATTTACAGGTATTTCTTTTGTGTCCTCCTACCCACAACTAAAATCATCAGATCCGGTTAAAATAGATCTTTATTTTACTGTTTATCTCATGTTTCTACGACCAATACTTTTAAAGTTATTCAAGTTTTCCTGTTTCTTTAACATTGCATTGTTGACAGACGGACCGACGCCACAATTTTAAGATAATCCTACTTTTGTTTTGTTTTATTTTGTTTTTACCCTAAAGCGTTCACTGGTAAAGGTGTACACGATGGGATTGATGAAACTGCTTGCCATTGCAATCCAGTGACAAATGATGTACAGCAGCAGTTGTCTTTCTCTCTGCTCTGCCGTGTAGTACTGAATCACTCGATATTCGTGCAACAGCTGAAACACCTTGATTGGCGTTCCACACAGTAGGTGCAGAATGATAATTGCCAAAGTAAGTCGAAGGACCTGTAAAATGTTAAATTTTGTGTATTATTTTCTTGATCACTGTGTTTATACAAGTACAATAATATTTGCCTTTGATCGATTTCTGCGGTGTCGCATTGGACATTTAACCACATCAGATTGGACTAAAACGGGTCTCAAATGTGCTGATTGTGCACTTGTCGATAGAGACTGCAAAAATAATAATAATTTTGTTAAATATTAGACATTCATAAAGTTAATTAAAAGTTATCATTATTTACCTGTGATGTCGATGTAGAGGAATTGGGAGAGTACAAAATATTATCTTGGTCTGTCATTTTTCTAATAATTGAAGTGTACGTAAAAATCAACACTATTGTGGGTATTAAAAAGGTAAGGACAAAATTGGCGATTACAAAAAAGCGACGATTTGTTGGACTAAAGCCGACATAGCTGTCACACTGGTAGAAGGTTTGATTAACAGAATTGGCTTGTCCGGGCATTATTGCGTGTTGAACTGGTATAAAGGCATACAGACAACCAGTTAGCCACACTAGTGCTATGATGCTGTTGGATTTCGCTATGAGTTTGTCATAAAATTTCGAAAATGGCCGGTGCACTGCTGAATATCTAAATTTGGACATTGAATTACATGTACAGTAGTAGTATATGAATGAATAACACATATGTTAGCGTCAAAGACCGAACGCTCGGCAGTTTTTGAAAATGCCAAGGCAGAGTCCGAAGTGCCTAAATTAAGGTAGGACGCGAAACTTCAAACATATGTGAATGGCCCCTTCACATATTAGTGCAAAAAAGCGGGATTCGTAATCTTCCTTTTTCTCCGGAACCTATTGACCGATTTTTGTCTATTATAGCTCAAATTAAAGGTAAATGTATGATCTTGAAAAATGACGATCTAAATTTTTTTATAATTTTTCACATTAAATAATGAGAGTGATTTAAACAGCCTCGAATAGCAAAAAAACGTTGTTTACATTTACTTTTATGGATAGATTTTCTTAGTTAGTTCTAAATAAAAAAAATCAGATCGTCATTTTTAAAGATCATACATTTACCTTTAATTTGAGCTATAATAGACAAAAATCGGTCAATAGGTTCCGGAGAAAAAGGAAGATTACGAATCCCGCTTTTTTGCACTAATATGTGAAGGGGCCATTCACATATGTTTGAAGTTTCGCGTCCTACCTTAATCTCGGTATAGTTATTTTTATTGTTTATAATAATAATAACTAGATTATTTAAACAAAGACCTTTCAAAATCCCAAAAAAAATCATTTCAGATGATTAATTGATTGTATTAAATCAATTATTAAACAAAGAAAAAGAAACTACGGGGTGCGGCGAAACCTTTCGGTGGGGGGTCCCAGAAAACCCCAGCGTTCCGGAAATTCCAAACTATGTGTGATAATTATACTTGACCAAAACGGAATTGATTGGCCATCTCACATTTTGGAACATTCAACTTCCGGCGGAACTGGGTTCCAAATTCAATAAAATGTCACTTTAAAACAATGTTTAAAAATTCTCCCGCCCATACCACTTGAGCTAAAGTTCTCAAAATTTAACTATGCACTATTACTGACAAGTAGATTCAAATTTTCTGGTCAAGTGTTCCAATTGGAACGTTTGGGACATTTCCAAAAAATTATTTTTGGTTCGATTTTTTGCGGTTAAAGTTAGATCAAGTTATTCTATGAAATTACCTGTAACTAATTAAAAATTTTAGCGACAGTTGTGTGGTTCCAATTGGAACAAAAAAATATTTTTTGAAGTTTTTTCCATTTGGAACCCCAATTCGAGTGGGAAAAAATTTAAAAAAAGTTTTGAATTAACTTTAAACTTTTTAAAGACAATTTTAGCGCACTTTAAACCAAAAAAATGTAACCAAAAATATTTTTTTGGAAATGTCACAAACGTTCCAATTGGAACACTTGACCAGAAAATTTGAATCTACTTGTCAGTAACAGTACATAGTTAAATTTTGAGAACTTTAGCTCATGTGGTATGGGCGGGAGAATTTTTAAACATTGTTTTAAAGTGACATTTTATTGAATTTGGAACCTAGTTCCGCCGGAAGTTGAATGTTCCAAAATGTAAGATTGCCAATCAATTCCGTTTTGGTCAAGTATAATTATCACACATAGTTTGGAATTTCCGGAACGCTGGGGTTTTCTGGGACCCCCCACCGAAAGGTTTCGCCGCACCCCGTAGATGCCTTCATTCTTTGTAAATAAGGAAAATGTTAGAAAACGCATTTTACTTGGTTTTCTTAATATTTTCATTTGTTATTCTTGGTAAGCTACAACACATGGATATTAATGCATTATTGTCAATTTCTTAAAATAGTTATCAAATGAAAATGTGTAATTAATAATTTTTTGGCAATTTATTTACTCCGAAAATGAGCTTTGACGGATAGTGTTCCGGCATAGGGTACTTAGCCGCGAAATTTCCCGAACTTGCGGGCCATCGGGCTTTGACGCTAACATATATATGATAATATCTACATTTTAGACGAGAATCCCAAAAAAAACATGCAACACAACAAACCTTTCAATGCCAATAATCATGAGAGTGTTCGAGGTAACGAACACACTGAGAAGTTGACCAAATTGAACAGTAGGACAAATCCAGCGTGGGAAAATCCATTTGTTGAGAACTAAATCGGAGAAAATGAATGGCACACACAGGACACCAATTGTGATGTCGGACACGGCCAGATTGATCAGATACTTTTTGATATTTTGAAAGGGCTGCGAATTGTAGCAATACAACTGTACAGCAATCACAATAATGTTGCCAAACAAGGCGAGCATAAATGTCAGACTGAATAGAACAAATAGAAACTGTTGAACATTTGTGACAAAAGTGATGTCACTATCACTTGGTGAAATGAAATTGGCAATTTTTTGAGTTTCATTTTGGCTTGTTTCGTATTGTTTAATTTGGCCGCCTAACTGAAGAAGGTCTTCTACAAAGTCGGTCATTTTTAGTTTTTTATGATACGGCGGAGTTGTTTAGTTTAGAGGAAGTGAGAAACAAAAAAACAAAAAATGGAGCGACACCTTGGACGTTGAAGCAGAGCCAGCATAAGCCTGAATAAAATGAAAGTGCGCTAAAATACTCTGATGTATGACATACTAAAGTAAAGTTCAGTACAGTAAACTAAATACGAGTGGGACCAATGTACAATTCTATAGCAAAGAACTGATGGAAGAGAGCGAGATTGTTAGAACATCACCATGAACAAGTCAATATAGCGAACAGGAGTAGAAGCATGCTTTATACTAGTGGGCCCTGCGGGTGCTAAATTTGAAATTTGAACTTATAAAGTGTAATAAGTAAGACCAAGGATTATATCCGTGGTCTTTAGTCTGAACGTGAGACCACTTGAACTACCACGCCCACACTTACCTAAAACCTCACCTAAACCTAATCCTACACGTCACCTAACCTCCCTAACACCTAACTAAATAAAAACAATTTTCAAATTTAAAAAAAACCAAAACCTAATCCTACACGGCACCTAACCTACCTAACACCTAACTAAATAAAAACAATTTTCAAATTTAAAAAAACCAAAACCTAATCCTACACGGCACCTAACCTACCTAACACCTAACTAAATAAAAACAATTTTCAAATTTTAAAAAACCAAAACCTAATCCTACACGGCACCTAACCTACTTAACATCTAACCAAAACCCAATCATTCGCTCAAAAATTAAATGGTTGAACTTCCATTGTTGCACTCATTGTTGGGTACACTGGAAAATGACTTGACCCTCAAACAGAAGAATAGCTTAGGTGAAATTTGAATGGCAGCTATGCCTAAAACACAACTTTTTGACCTTTTGAGCACGTTACGCACAAATTCACATAATTTTAAGTATCTCTGCCAAATTTCATTCAAATCGG
Organism: Rhizoglyphus robini; assembly: GCA_023373905.1. NCBI lineage: Eukaryota > Metazoa > Arthropoda > Arachnida > Sarcoptiformes > Acaridae > Rhizoglyphus > Rhizoglyphus robini. The sequence continues at coordinate 725,628 of JAKIJQ010000085.1, forward strand.
TCAAGAAACCTCGAAGGAGTTGCGCCGACAAAAACGGCCAAAAGTCAAGGGATAGTCTTCACTCACGTTCAGACAATCACTCACGTTCAGACAATTAACATTTCATTTCGTTGTTTGCCTATTTTTTTATTATTTGAGAAAGAAAGTCCAGGTAACTATGATACGAGAATTAATGTGGGACATACTAGTGTGCTATATTTGAAGCATTAAACTTTGTTGGCTTCAATAATGTCCCCAAAATTTGAGATTATGGGGAATAGTCGAGCGAAAGCGATTATAAGCGACTCCCACACCTGCCTAACCACCTAAACCTAACCTAACCTAACCCTAACCGACTCCCACACCTGCCTAACCACCTAAACCTAACCTAATCTAACCCTAACCGACTCCCACACCTGCCTAACCACCTAAACCTAACCTAACCTAACCCTAACCGACTGCCCACACCTGCCTAACCACCTAAACCTAACCTAACCTAACCCTAACCGACTCCCACACCTGCCTAACCACCTAAACCTAACCTAACCTAACCCTAACCGACGCCCACACCTGCCTAACCACCTAAACCTAACCTAACCTAACCTAACCCTAACCGACTCCCACACCCACCTAAACCTAACCTAACCTAATCCTAACCGACGCCCACACCTGCCTAACCTAAGTTTGAAGTCACAATGTAGCCAAATTTCCCATCGCCATTGTTGCACTCATTGTTGGACATCAGACCCAACAATGAACACTCAAACAGAGATTTGACCTAGGTGAGATTTGACTGGCAGCTATACCTAAAAAACATTTTTCGCAAAAACCAAGGTTGAACTGCACAATCGCATAGTATTTTAAGCACTTTGGCCAAGTTTGATGTAAATCGGTTAAGAAATGGAGGAGGAGTTCACTGGAAACCAAATCGGATTTCTTGTCACTAAAAGTCTTCGCTCACGCTCGACAAATTTTGAGAAAAGTGTCGTGCTTATCAGGGACGGAGGTAGCCCAAGTGGGGCCGGCGTGAAATTTTGTTTGGGCCGCCATTTTTGTATAAGGGAGGACCCTTATACTTTTCCCCCAAAAAATCGGCAATCATGTTTTGGCTATAAAAGGGGACCCTTATATTAATTTTCATTTTACAGAACTCAAGTGCAAGTGAATTATAACCTCCAAAAATCATTCGATGATACAACGTTACAAGCATCCAAAAGAAAAACGCTTGTCACGTCTATTTCTGTTGTAGATCGCAGTTCATTCGTAATTATTCGTTGTAATTTATGCAATTTAATCTGTTGGTTCTGATATGTCAGATCGTCAAAAGTCCCAAACATATTTCCGTTTAACGGCTCATTCACGTCAGTTATTTGAATTATTTTAATTTCGCATTCTTTGTTTTTACATAACAGTGGAATTTGCCTGCAAACGACCTTTTTATTCTGCTACCGCAAGTGATGTCGATGAAGATTAATAAGCATCCAATTTGATTTCTTTTTTTCGTTCACATTCATTTGTAGATTTAATTGTTTAATATAAAGGCTATCCCCAGCAATATGAGTTTTTGCCCCCTCGTGCACAAAAATTATTTTTATTCTATTTGTGAGAAGACTCAGAGGTGTGAATAAAATATACAAAATTTTAGTCATTGAGCAACATATATTGTTATTGCTACAATTCCAAAACAAAAACTTAAAATTGAGTCTATAATTTTGTCTTTATTCCGTTTTAACGTGCAAAACTAATTGATTAGTAAAAAATACAACAAAACAAATTTAATTTTAAAGTGCAGTTGCCGCCATCTATTGGCTGAGATCTGAATTTTAAGTTCTTTTCTGTTTTCTGCATCACTTTTATGACGGGCTAAATTTGACTTTGAAATGAAGTTAATTGTTAGGAGCAAATGACCAATATTCACTTTGCAGGTAATTGCTTTATATAATATTATTTATTGAGTTTATGGAGTCGAATAAAGAAAAGGCAAAATATTCGAAATAATACTACCGTCTTTTACGGTGGATAAACCCTAAACACCCTAAACCCAATTGTGATTTCCATTAAAGTTTTAATGTTATCATCAATATCAAAACTACCAATCGTTATTACTCAAGTTTATTAAGTACACTTTGAAATGGTAACTTTGCCGAAAGTCATTAAACATTGTGACAAAACACTGCTTGTGAGGCAGCTTTGGAACGCACTAGAAAACAAATAAAAATATAATGAATGTTAGAGGGTCTTGCATATTTCAGATCTTGCATGAAATATATAATGATAATATTTTGATTAAATGAACTTAATGATGGGCAATTTAATAACATGACGATTATTATTCAAATAGAGCACACTAGGAACAATTCAAATTGGTGCCTGGTAGAGGAGATGAGGAATACAATTTAAATTTGAATTCAATTACACGTAATTGTTGTTTGGAGATAGAAATCACAGTTTTCTATGGAAAAGTGCACGAAGTGGAGTTTTACGATTGTCTCAGAGAGGGAGAGAGGAAGAGAGAGAAACAATCTTTATTATACATAAAAAATACTAGTGGGCCCTGCGGGTGCTAAATTTGAAATTTGAACTTATAAAGTGTAATAAGTAAGACCAAGGATTATATCCGTGGTCTTTAGTCTGAACGTGAGACCACTTGAACTACCACGCCCACACTTACCTAACACCCTAACCAAAACCCAATCCTACACGGCACCTAACCTACCTAACACCCTAACCAAAACCCAATCCTACACGGCACCTAACCTACCTAACACCCTAACCAAAACCCAATCCTACACGGCACCTAACCTACCTAACACCTAACCAAAACCCAATCCTACACGGCACCTAACCTACCTAACACCTCACCAAAACCCAATCCTACACGGCACCTAACCTACCTAACACCCTAACCAAAACCCAATCTTACACTGCACCTAACCTACCTAACACTCTAACCAAAACCTAATCCTACTCGGCACTTGATCAACAATTCTCACACTGTTGCACTCATTGTTGGGTACACTGGAAAATGGCTTGACCCTCAAACAGAAGAATGGCTTAGGTGAAATTTGAATGGCGGCTATGCCTAAAACACAACTTTTTGAGTTTCTGAGAACGTCATGCACTGGTTTACATATTTTTAAGCATCTGTGCCAAATTTCATTCAAATTGGCCAAGAAACCTCAGAGCCTTAGCTGCGCAAAAAAGAGCCAAATAGCTGAGGAGTAGTCTTCACTCACGTTCAGACAATAATACGAGAGAGAGAGAGCTACTAATCAGTGAGTTGCCTTTATAAAGACACTCTAATTAGACACAGCGTACTAATTAATCTGATAAGACAACAATGCAATATAAGTTTAGGATTGTGTGGATTACAAAAAGCGAGACTGTCATCAGAAAATAATAGTGTGTATATGTATGAGTATATTTTTAAAAAATTTAACTATAAATGTGATAGTGTATCATATGTACAGACGCTATCAAAACAGATTCGGCCATTTCGGAAAATTTCTTTTTATCATGTTGGAAACGATCGAAAAAGTTAACCAACTGAGTGCCCACAGTCCCTCGCCAATTACTTTGCACTGGCGGTTCTTGATTAGGCGGTACTTTTCTGTCAGATCGTCATAACAGTTCCAGTAGATGTAGTCCTTCTCGGCTTGAACTATACTTCCAATGTCTTTCTTCGTCTCCCATCGGATCGATGATATAGACCTTTTCGGAGTTCTCTTCGAACGCAAGGAGAGAGAGAGAGAGAGAGAGAGAGGAATGTGTCGACCGGTGGGTCGATTGTTGCAGTCATTTGGTGAGTCTTCTTCGATCTGTTCCACTCTCTATATGTCCCACAGGATTCTGCTCACTCCTGGATGCCTAGTAGTGCTCCAGTCGTTGCTTTACTTCCATTCGCGAGCAACCACCAACTTGTTCGTCGACCAGAATTTGCTATTCTCAACCCAAATTCTCAACCGAAGTGAATCAACTTTGACTCGTTCATTTAAATAATCGACATTTCAACTGTGTCACATTCCTTATCTTTCAGACACTGTTGCACTTGACCACCTGCCTTTCTCACTTCAGCGAAGTTAATTTGGCTTAATCACCGCTAGCCAATTACTATAAAATAGTTGTTCGACTTTTGTTTCCCTATAGGGAAACTATAGAAGAAAACTCAATTAAAGTATCCGAATTTATACACGTTAAATCCGTGGATCCTTTTTGTTCGTCACTTATAAGTCATTCTAGTCAATGCCAAATTGGCCATTTGAACTATAAATTCCGATAATCTCAAAATTGACCTCAGCTTCGGAAAATAGTCTCTGAAGCCCGAAATGTCTACTGATAGTAACCAGAAAATCAATTTCGCCGAAGGTACGTTTTGATTGCTTTTGAGTTAACCAACCTATTGAATTATCCATTACCAATGCATTGGGCCAGTGCGATCTTTACTTGGCAATAGTGACAATTTCAATTGCCACCCGAGTAAATAGATCGATCGAATTCGAGTAGAATAACTTTTTTTCCGGAAGTGGTGTGTTGTCTTATCTAAATTAATTTATTATTGACTTTATGATAATGCCACCTGAATCGATGGCAGTAAGCTTCACTTTTGCCGGTTAATGGCTCTTGGCCAACTTTATATTAGCTTCTTGTCACACAACAACAGGCACCCAAAGATGACACACATAAATGTCACTATTGAGGAGTGAGACCATTTAATGTGGTTTGTGTGTTTGTTTTCGGGCTTCGTCATGGATTGTGCCACGATGTGGTCCACCAAGCCATTAAGCACGAGCATAAGTCATCTAAACCTTAATAATATCCATCATAATAATACCTTAACAACATTAGTTAACTTTATTAACAAATTTCCTGGAATATTCTCTCTTCTCGGTTGACTTGACTTGACGGTTCTCAACTTGACAAAATGTCAACTTGGTCGTTGAAAACGTAAACTAATACCTTTTTCGGTATTGACTTGTGGAGAAACACTTAAGACACTGACTTAAGCGTCATAGAATACGAAAAGTTGAGTTTTGACTTGGTACAGAAGAAGGACAGTCATTAACGCCAAATATCTGTTAATGATGATCGCTCCACAGAGAGATCACTTTATTATCGTCTACTGATGGCAAATAATACTCTCGGTCAGGTAAGGTAATAAATTCATGGTTTGCGTGTAAGTATTCGTTAACAAGCCATCAGGCCTGTCATCAATTCAGATTATCTTCACAATTTAAGATTTGGTTTAATACTTGAAGTAATATATACTTCCCAGAAAATCATAAAGGAACACACTTTTCAGTATGACTTTTACATTTGGATCGAATTGATTGGGTATAACGAACGAGCATCTATAACCGGTGATATCAAGTTCTAGTTGAGTTCACTATTCAAAATAGAATCATTCTCATTCATAGTCTGGGTTCCGGCCATTATTGCAACTGTTTTAACCCAAAATGTTCTTATCTATTTTTCTTTGTCTTTTTTAGTCGGCGAGTCAAACGAAAATAATCAAGGCGTTTGTGGTGCCATCCTGACTCTCCTCTCGATTGGAATTGCAGCGTGTACCTTTCCTATTTCGTTGTTCTTTTGCATCAAAGTGGTACAGGAATACGAACGTGCAGTCATATTCCGACTGGTAGGTGTTGAACCTTTGCTCTTCTCGTGTGCTAACTTTTTGTTTCCCCTAGGGTCGTCTACTTCATGGTGGCGCCAAAGGTCCTGGCATTTTCTTCATCCTTCCGTGCATTGAGAACTATTCAAAAGTGGACCTTCGTACTCTAACCTTCGATGTGCCCCCTCAAGAAATACTAACCAAAGATTCGGTGACCGTCACGGTAGACGCAGTCGTCTACTACCGTGTCCACAATGCCACCGTCTCAGTGGCCAACGTTGAAAATGCTCACCACTCTACACGCTTGCTGGCTCAGACCACATTGCGCAACATGCTGGGCACTCGCAATCTGTCTGAGATTTTGTCCGATCGAGAATCGATTTCTAATTCGATGCAGGTAAATCCAGTTTAAGTGTCAAGTCACTCATTTACAAACTTATTGTAATTATCCCCACATTCCTTTAGACCGTTCTCGATGAGTGCACTGGTGCTTGGGGAATCATGGTGGAACGAGTGGAAATGTAATTTGTCTCAATATTTGTTGTTTGTTAAGATTTATTTTTGCTTATCTTTACAAAATACAGCAAAGATGTACGATTGCCCGTCCAGTTGCAACGAGCAATGGCAGCGGAAGCAGAAGCAGGCCGAGAGGCCCGTGCAAAGGTTTGCTTTCTGATTTAATTGCCAATTTTTCTATATTATCTTTTTTCTCAGGTTATTGCTGCTGAAGGTGAACAGAAATCTGCCCGTGCATTGAAGGAAGCGGCCGAGGTGATTGCCCAGAGTCCAGCTGCTTTGCAGTTACGTTATCTTCAGACGTTGAACACAATTTCGGCCGAGCGGAATTCCACCATCATCTTTCCATTGCCAATTGATTTTCTTAGTCACTTTATTGTGAAATAATTCCAATTTGGCACGGCATTGGCAAACTGCCGAAGTGGATATGATTGAGATATTGCTTGTTAGGACGCAATAATTGCAATAAAATAGAACATTTCCCGACACACCTCCTGATAAGTGCACTCCTACTTAGTATCAATACATTCCACACTGAATATGTTTCATATGTCAAATTGTTGATTTGATTCTAATTTGTTCTAATTGATGATTAATAAACATATTATTGTAAAAATTGTTTTATTTTATTTGTTAATTACTTTTGTCCAATTAAATAGAACAAATAAGACATTCAATTTTCGAAAATAAACAAATGAATTATGAAATTTTGATTTGGGAAATCAGAACTAATTATTGTCAGAACGGACTTACATCTGTTTCAGGATGACCCTAGATCAGGGGTGCGGAGACTTTTGAAATAAGAGTCCACCAGGGTGGACCTCGACATCCCCCGAAGTCCACTTATTGCTGTATAATGGAGTACCCTAATACAATTTTTAAAAAATAAAATTTATCTATTTTATTAAGGTTGGAAAGAGTCTTCTAATGTGTTGATGGATCATATCTCTCAATTAATCTGTGAGTAAGATTTTTCAATTCGCTTAGATACAATTTCCAAGTGATGGGTCGTAAAAATACAGCTATTTGATTTCTGGATTCGATTCCCAAGTTGGTGAGTCAGGTAAATTCTCATTTGGGTTCATATTTTCTATCACTCAATTTTTTGGATCTTATCACCAAATGTTCCAGGCAGTTTTAAAATTAGAATTCCGGAAAGATTCCCACACATACTATCACTAACAAATTGTATAATTTGTGAAAAATCGATTTGTAAACTAAATCAACAATCAATATAAGTATCATAAAAAGGTTAGGTGCCGTGTTAGGATGGGTGTGTTGGGATAGGTTAGGTGCCGTGTTAAGATGGGTGTGTTGAATTAGGTTAGGTGCCGTGTTAGGATGGGTGTGTTGGATTAGGTTAGGTGCCTTGTTAGGATGGGTGTGTTGGATTAGGTTAGGTGCCGTGTTAGGATGGGTGTGTTGGATTAGGTTAGGTGCCGTGTTAGGATGGGTGTGTTGGGATAGGTTAGGTGCCTTGTTAGGATGGGTGTGTTGGATTAGGTTAGAAGCCGTGTCAGGATGGGTGTGTTGGGATAGGTTAGGTGCCGTGTTAGGATGGGTGTGTTGGGATAGGTTAGGTGCCGTGTTAGGATGGGTGTGTTGAATTAGGTTAGGTGCCGTGTAGGCTTAAGTGGGGTCGGTTTAGTGTGTGGGGCGCCGCTGGCAGCTTGCTGTCAGCGGTTTCGTACAAGTCCCAGTAGCAAAACGTTTGTTTTTCGGGACTTGTACGAAATAAACTTTAATTTATCTGATCATAGACTGTCATTCCGCAAAAAGACTTTTTCATTGGTTGGCTGTCAATGTTATTGTGCTCATCTGTAAAAAATGTGATCAATTTCACTAAAAAGTATCTATAAAAAAGAGTATTAAATTATGAAATTCACACAATCCGAAATTCAGAATGACTTTGACGAATTTCTGAAATCGTTCAGAATGTTGGGAACGTTTAAACCAGGGATGCGGAAACTGTGGAAACCGTTCCACTAGTAGACTACGAAGATTTTCGGAGATCAATGAAGTCCAATTAAATCAAATATATGATTGTACACCCACATTCAGCTTGCGAAAAAAATAAGCTGTGCTTACCTCTGTATTAAACTGTAACAAATTTGAAAAAATATATAAGGGTTCCTCCTTACATACAAAATTAGGGTGAAAAATCTATGGTGGACTACCAAGGGCCAGGAGATCTACCCTGGTGGATCTTGGTTCGAAAAGTTTTCGCACCTCTGCTCTAAATACTCGGGTTTCAACTGGGTCAAGAGTAGAATCAAATTCAGGGCTTTTCATCAGTTTGTTGATTTCAACTCCAGTCAATTGACATTTCATACTTCTAACATCCAGGTTGGAATTTTAACTTACATTTTGCTGATAAAATTACATCAGATGACTTATCAAGTGTGCCAAAGTTGCAAAAACATTTATAATAAGATATAGTTTGAGAAAATCAAGCAAAAGTTCCACTTTATTTTCTAAATAATATAATTTGTCGCAAATTATGGTTGCTCAAAGGCAGTCTTATTGGATCAAGGCTCTTATCAATTTATCAAGGCAATCATGTGTCGAATTTATGCTTAAAATTAATTATATAGATAGTGCAGATTGTATCTAGTTTAAAAAAGTAAGCTAATATCTTTAAAAATAGTCTAGTAATTCACATTTCAATTTTGGGCCATTTTTTGACTCAACGTGGTTTGCCGACCTGACCGAACCCAACGCGGTTACGCGACTTTTAAGACTTTCGACTATTTTCAAAGTTTTAAAAAACCGAATAATTGCTAGTGATCGCAAATACCCGTCATTTTCCATTACCCGGGTAACGAGTACTAGCTCGTTAGATAAAACGGGTACTCGGGTAATACCCGGTATTTATAGAAATTTTTTGTTTTCAGGTTAAAACAAGGAAAACGAGTTCAAATATAACAATTCCAATCAATCAACTTCTTCACTCTTAGTTCTTTGGGGGTATCGCGCTTTTTTATTTTTAATCATTCGCAATAATGAAATAATAAAAAATCAAACTAAATGTCTTAATATGTTGGGTTTTTCACATTTACAATTACCCGGGAAATGGTTACTCAAAAAACCGGGTAACAAGTACATTGAAAATATAGCGAATACCGGGTACTCGTACCCGGGTACGAGTACCCGGGTACGAGTACTCGTGTGCGAACACTAATAATTGCAAACCCTACCTTGAAATAAACAGAAACTGACAATTAGTAGCATTATCAAGTCAAAAACGACATTTCATGTGCAATGCACATCTCGCATGAATACTCATTTTATAAAAAAATTAAATAAATAAATAAGTGGACAGTACTGGGTCAGACAAAAAGTTTTACAATGGATTGTTTTTTTAATGAATAACAAGAAAAATGCTCGGGTCGTAAGCGACCCTCGAAAGGCGCTGGCTCCACGACGCCCCACCCCACCCACCACCACCACCCCACCACCTTCAACCCAACTCTCCACCACCGTAACACATTTTCATTTTATCGAAATCAATTTGTTAATTACCATTCAGTTTTTATTTAATAAAAAAACTTGTGCTTTTGAATTACATTCAGTACATTTGTAAATTATTGTGACCGATCCTTGTAGAGAAGTTTATTGGGCTAGAGCCGCGACAATCTACGAACATAGCGGCGATGATGAGGATTGTGATTTTAAATTGAATTAAAGTTTAGTGAATGTACAGATAACAAACGAATCACCAAATGCCTGCCGTAAAGAATGTTATGATATTATTACATTTTCACATGGTAAAATTCCAAGTGGGTTTTGGTAGTATTCTGACTACTGTTTGCTTCTTACGGTAATCACAGTAGGTAGCCATATCAAATGGCGTAACCAACGTAGTTGACATCTTGTAATCCATTAAAGTAGCTGCTCAATTCTAATATCTCGCGTATATATTATTTGGTTTCTTATCGCTCTTTTGGTGTTGCACCCACCATTCATCTCTGAAATAAAATCTCTGTAGTATGCCGTCTGTATATCGATTTGAACACTGTCAGTTTGGTTCTTCATTTTTGATTTTTCTACAAAGGTACATCGCTCAGAAAGTATTCGTAGTACTGTACTATTTTCAACTATCTCGTTTATAACTTGCAAAAGCCACACCCAAGTATTTCAATCTGTAATTTGCTTCATCAGGTCTTTTTCCACTTGTGCTTGATTACGACTTATCTATGTTGATTTTCATTTTGTTTAGATTTATATGTCAATTATGAGTTTATTATTTCGTATAAAGATTCGCTTGGTTCATTTACGCAAATGCGTTAACGCGTTGGATTATTGTGATTCTGTGACTACCAAAGGCATGCTGACATTGAAAAGATCTGTTATCCTTAATTGCAATAATTCAATTGGCATATAGAGGCGATAATCATTTTCATAAACTTTAATTCGATTATAATGGGATGAAGATGTAGGTTATCAAAAGCAATGAGCACTGTTATAACTAATTAGCATCACCACTGTGATTGATCACTATCATCATTGCGGGAAGCTCAACGCTTGTTAGGAAAGACTATAGACAAATGATAATTACACTGATCTACAGGAATTGTCAATTTTAAGGTACTCGGAATTTTATTAGCTATTCTTTCAGCTTTTTTACGTAGAATTCGATGGTCTGGTCAAAATTTACCGTTTGACTTCAGTTTTTGAGATATTCAAGTATTAATTGCATTTTTGTCCAAATTTCGAATTTCTAGGCTCGAAACTTCAATTTAAAGCTAATTTTCAAATTCTCCTCGTTTTTCTGAAAATTTTAAGCACAAGAACGTCCAAATCGCTTAATATTTACTATTTTAACTCGATTTTTAAAGATGATATTTTTCAGGTAAAACGATAAAAATCACCTTCATAAACTTCATGACCTGATAAAAAAATTTCAATTTTTTATCGTTTTATCCTCTTTGAAAATCGAATTTAAATAGTAAATCTTAAGCGATTTGGACGTTCTTGTGCTTAAAATTTTCAGAAAAACGAGGAGAATTTGAAAATTAGCTTTAAATTGAAGTTTCGAGCCTAGAAATTCGAAATTTGGACAAAAATGCGCTTAAAACTTGAATATCTCAAAAACTGAAGTCAAACGGTCAATTTTGACCAGACCATCGAATTCTACTTCAAAAATGCTGTAAGAATAGCTTATAAAATTCCGAGTACCTAAAACTTGACAATTCCTGTAGATCAGTGTAATAAAATGCGCTTTAACAGATTGTAATTACAAATAAGGAAAATTCCGGCAAGCCGGGAAAGTAGCGAGACGAAGTTTAAGGGTACTAAAGATTGTAATTATAATTAATTTTGGGAGATTATAGTTCATAGTATTTCATTATTTGGGATTAGAATTTCTTGATCAGGTTAGGGATGTGACGCCTGCGTCAAATGTTCAAAGATCGGCAGTGAAGTGATTGAAAATAGTCACGAGAGCTTTACCTCACACATTCACTTACTGTTTTGGTTACTTGTTGAGTGGAGTCTTTTCAAGCTAGTCATAAATCTGCCACTTGGATGGGTGCTAAGGCAATTATTACTTCTTTTGGCCATTTGTGCCAGTTTGTCCAGACCAAATGCATAATGCACCCCAGTCTAGTTTTTGCTCAATCGCGCGCCGAGAGAGGAGAGAGGTGACATTTGACACCTCTGTTCGTCCGTGTCCAGATGTGTTCGCGGTGGTCTCGTTGCAGTTGTTCTTCCTGCGCCGCTAAATGACATTTTCATAGTAATCTAGGCCATTATGCAATTACCAAGAACTATCGCGGTTGGTTCATTTTGTTTGCAACGTAAATGACACATTAGGAACACATTTCAACAAAAAAATAAAACTTGTCTCCTAGGGCTGATTTTTGGAATGTAACCTTCTCCCGTGTTATGGAGAGTGTACGCCAAGTTTGGTTTCTGGGGGTGCTATGGTTTCTTCCCCCAAGAAAACAACGGACGGACAGAGTAAAACTATAAGACTCCGACTTCGTCTCGCTAAAAATGCTTAAAACAACTGTGAGGTGCAATAGACGTTGTTGTAATAAGGATCAAATCAGTTTGGTGGTGATGGATTTTGAGTTGGTTTTTTGGTGGTTTGAGTTGGTTGGTTGAGATAATAACAAACTGAAGACATTAATTTGCAAGTACATCTGTTTAGTTCTGACAGTAGTCGATCTGTCAGTTTGATGTTTGGTGCCCATTGTTTACATTTAGATTGACAACATTCCAAACAACGCGCGAACGTACAGTCGTCTGTTTGGCTGTGTGTGCATGAGTGTGCTTCTTTCTATGTGTGAGCGTGTACACGCTTTTGTGTGTGTGTGAGGCGAACAATCGGTGAATGATGAACAGATTCACCGATATTTAGTTTTATAACAGACAGAGACTCTCTCCATGTATTATTTTAGAGGTAAGTAGACTTCCAAACTAAATTTTAAAATAATCATGATTTCTAATTGGATTTATGTGCCGTATCAACCTCCTAAAAATTTCAATGTTCTAGAAATTGAGTCAAATAATATGTTCCAAATATGACATTTTTTGAGCTATTGTGATTTTTAAAAAATGTTAAACTTAACAAAACAGCTCAATATTGCACAAAGACATATTCACCAAGGAAAACCAAGATTTTCAAAAATTGCAACTTGAAGTAAACTTTTGGATCGATTTTTGGATCATCAGTAAAACATTACAAAAATGTTTCTAAATGATTTTTTTATAATTAATTTTAATAAATAATTAATTAATAATAAATTTTATGAATGTAAATTCTGCCGAATTTTCTAGATTCTTTTTGAATTTGTAATTTATCCTCAAAATTTATTGAACGCTAAAACACTTGCGCAGATGCGCGCAACTTTTGACCTGTAAACAGCTGTTCTGCTTGTGTATTACCCTTTGAACTTGTCTTTACCTTTTCTACTTTCTGTCTTCTTTTCGGTAGTTCAGTCTGAGCCACGGACCTGTGCGGACGTGTGCCTTGGCTGATTCACTTTTTTTGTCTTAGCCTCAAAATTTTACTAAATCATCAGTTGTCGAGTTGGCCGCCTCTTTATTTTATACCTCGATTGGGCACCTGACCGAAAGAATTGGTTCCAATTGGAACTAGGACACTGGGGTCAAACTCACACTCTTCTTGCATGAATATTTTTATACGGGTAAATATTTTTTAAATTACCGGAAGCTCTAAAATTACAAACTAACAGGATAATTGTACGGGTTTGTTTTTGGTTTTAATGTGCAATATTTACTTGTTCAATAGGATACATTTGATGATATATTTGTTCTGATTGTCTACTGTACTCAAGTTTGTTGCAAATTGTAAATCTCTCTAAGCACTGGTGCCGCTTGTATAGTGATGTGTGGGCTTGCGTAGAATTCTCTCGTAGCACTAGTAGTGATGTCCATTTTGGCCAACAAGCCCATCAACGACGTGTACTTTTGAGCAGCTCGTCTTTTGTCAAGATATTTGTGCTCCAGATAGCGCGGCAAAAGATAGTGCAACACCACATTGTGATATTGCACAAATTCGACATTGGGCCCCATTTCTGGCCGATGCTTAAAAACCGATTGAACCAGGATCTAAATACGATATAATTGAAATCTGATTTGGGCAATGAAACTCACGAAATGCAAATAATTACCAAATCACGAATTGCAGGATCATTTTCCATTTCACGATGAAAATCCATTATAAAATTTGAGAAGAAGTTGTACTTTTCAACGTTTGTCCAACTTTTGAAAAAATCCATTTTAACAAAGACTGCCCTTTTGTCACAATCTGAATGCTATAAATTATAAAATAAACAATTTAAATTAGAGATAACAAATGTAATTGTATACTCACTTCCAAGGCAGCCCATCCTCTTGTTTCGGTATCATAGATAAAAGCTGCTCTAATTTGATGTATCTCTGGCACAACACACTTGAGCGCGCTCACTTGTTGGTCTTGAGTCAAACAATTGAATTCGCGCATACTCTTACAGAACCGAATTATATGCTTTATGTTCGCGGCTGAAAGGTTGACCAGTTGAGACACATTGTTCACTTGGGCAACAATTTGCCATGAGCTCTCATTTGGAAATGCCGCCACAGCACTGAACACCTCTCCAAGTCGTGATAATTCGTACATTTTGAGATTAAGAGTTTTCTCATTTGAGAACAAACTTATTCTATCGATGGGCATCACAAATGTGTTTGGCTTGTTAGATGGAGTGATCCTTTTGGTTGACACCAGTTCCTTGAGTTCAAAATGTGCAATTCAAAATTTAGATAATAGAAACAATTTTAGTCGAACCTTTTTCATGCCAATTGCCAGGCATTTATCAAATCGACATTTCTTACAATTTTTTCTTGAAGTTCTGTTTATTTCACAGTTGTTGCGATTTTTGCATTTTAAATTCTTATTTTTAAAAAATTATGAAATTAATTTGTTGTTTTTAAGGCAAACTTACATTTTTAAAAACGGCACTCCGAAAGAACGCTTTAGAAGACACACAAGAAAGTCCGTTAAAATTGAAACCTTAAATCAAAATTTAAATTAAAAATAAAAAACAATTTAATTTATTAAATTGTTTTTTATTACTTGATGCCTGATCTCCACAAATGCGACACCATTTTGATAAAATTGTGATGTGCTTGTCCATTAATTTGTGTTGTCTGTGTTGAATTCAGCACAAAAATGAAATCAAATTCAACTCGACAATTTGACAAATCGGATGAAAGTGTTTTACGCTTTAAGCTTACGCATCATTTGCAAACCGTACACCATATTTTCATTTTCAGTAACCCTCATTAGCTGGCATCTTCTCCACCATTTCTTGACGTCATTACTCATTTAGATTGTCAAAGGAAGAGTCAATTTAATAATCAAACAAATGAGCACAATTTTGAAATTAAATTCTACTAGTGGGCCCTGCGGGTGCTATATTTGAAGCATTAAACTTTGTTTGCTTCAATAATGTTCCCAAAATTCGAGATTATGGGGAATAGTCGAGCGTATGCGATTATAAGCAACTCCCACACCTTCATAACTACCTAAATCTAACTTAACTCAATCCTAACTTACGCCCACACATGCCTAATCACCTAAACCTAACCTAACCCTATCCTAACCGACGCCCACACCTGCCTAACCACCAAAACCTAACCAAACCCTATCCTAACCGACGCCCACACCTGCCTAACCACCAAAAACCTAACCAAACCCTATCCTAACCGACGCCCACACCTGCCTAACCACCAAAACCTAACCAAACCCTATCCTAACCGACGCCCACACCTGCCTAACCACCAAAACCTAACCAAACCCTATCCTAACCGACGCCCACACCTGCCTAACCACCAAAACCTAACCAAACCCTATCCTAACCGACGCCCACACCTGCCTAACCACCAAAACCTAACCAAACCCTATCCTAACCGACGCCCACACCTGCCTAACCACCAAAACCTAACCAAACCCTATCCTAACCGACGCCCACACCTGCCTAACCACCAAAACCTAACCAAACCCTATCCTAACCGACGCCCACTCCTGCCTAACTACCAAAACCTAACCAAACCCTAACCTAACCGACGCCCACACTTGCCTAACCACCTAAACCTAACTTACCCAATCCTAACCGACGCCCACACCTGCCTAACCACCAAAACCTAACCAAACCCTAACCTAACCGACGCCCACACTTGCCTAACTACCAAAACCTAACCAAACCCTAACCTAACCGACGCCCACACTTGCCTAACCACCTAAACCTAACCTAACCCAATCCTAACCGACGCCCACACCTGCCTAACCACCTAAACCTAACCTAACCCAATCCTAACCGACGCCCACACTTGCCTAACCACCTAAACCTAACCCAACCCAATCCTAACCGACGCCCACACTTGCCTAACCACCTAAACCTAACCTAACCCAATCCTAACCGACGCCCAGACCTGCCTAACCACCAAAAACCTAACCTAACCCAATCCTAACCGACGCCCACACTTGCCTAACCACCTAAACCTAACCTAACCCAATCCTAACCGACGCCCACACTTGCCTAACCACCTAAACCTAACCTAACCCAATCCTAACCGACGCCCAGACCTGCCTAACCACCAAAACCTAACCAAACCCAATCCTAACCGACGCCCACACCTGCCTAACCACCAAAACCTAACCAAACCCTATCCTAACCGACGCCCACACCTGCCTAACCACCAAAACCTAACCAAACCCTATCCTAACCGACGCCCAGACCTGCCTAACCACCAAAACCTAACCAAACCCTATCCTAACCGACGCCGACACCTGCCTAACCACCTAAACCTAACCTAACCTAACCCTAACCGACGCCCACACCTGCCTAACCTTAGCTTGAAGTCACAATGTAACCAAATTTCCCCTTGCCATTGTTGCACACATTGTTGGACATCAGACCCAACAATGAACACTCAAACAGAGATTTGATCTTGGTGAGATTTGACTGGCAGCTATACCTAAAAAACATTTTTCGCAAAAACCAAGGTTGAACAGCACAATCGCATAGTATTCTAAGCACTTTGGCCAAGTTTGATGTAAATCGGTTAAGAAATGGAGGAGGAGTTCACTGGAAACCAAATCGGATTTCTTGTCACTAAAAGTCTTCGCTCACGCTCGACAATGACAATTTATGTGCCTTTTTCGATAATTACTCATTCATATTTGTCAAACTATTTGCATGCTAAACTAATTGGACTGCATCAATTAATTGATTTCATTAGAGAATTTTATTTCGAATATTTGAAATGAGTAAAATAAAATGTTGCACTTTATTTGCACTTTACAGAATACACATACATTAGACATTTAAATATAAAATTGAATACATTTTTTTTGCTCATTAAATAGAAATTATTCAATATCAAATATATTACGACTCTAATAAAATGAAATTATTATTATTAAATATATTTTAGATATATATTTTATGATTTACAAAAAGTACAACGTTTTTAGTTTTTAAATTCATTTATTTTTCCAATTTTTTGTCGAGCGTGAGCGAAGACTTTTAGTGACAAGAAATCCGATTTGGTTTCCAGTGAACTCCGTCTCCATTTTTTAACCGATTTACATCAAACTTGGCCAAAGTGCTTAAAATACTATGCGATTGTGCAGTTCAACCTTGGTTTTTGCGAAAAATGTTTTTTAGGTATAGCTGCCAGTCAAATCTCATCTAGGTCAAATCTCTGTTTGAGTGTTCATTGTTGGGTCTGATGTCCAACAATGAGTGCAACAATGGCAATGGGAAATTTGGCTACATTGAGACTTCAAACATAGGTTAGGCAGGTGTGGTCGTCGGTTAGGATTAGGTTAGGTTAGGTTTAGGTGGTTAGGCAGTTGTGGGCGTTGGTTAGGGTTAGGTTAGGTTAGGTTTAGGTGGTTAGGCAGGTTGAAAAGGGTTTTATTGAGTTTAAAATATTAATACAAAATTAATAAATGTTTTACGAATATTGTTTCATGAATTTGTGACAGTTTGATCGTGCAAAGCACTTGAAGGCATGTGTCCTGAATACACAGCTGAGTTTATGTTTAAAAAAAATGATTTATGAAAGAGTTTTAAACAAAAAGTGTGAGAGATGTTGTTGATACATAATGTTTTACTAAGTGAGATTGACTAAGTGAGTGTGAACGAATTCAATAGAAAAAAAAATATACAAGGGATGGGGAAATTGGGGTTGAGTTGTGATCGGCTGTGAATGATTATATACAAATGGTGAGACGACTATGTTCATTATGTACATGATATGAAATCGCACACTTTTTTAAATGTTTTTTTTTCTTTTTTTGTGCATGCGAATCCAATTTGAGTATGTTGTTTAACGGTTGTCGTTGTGTAGTAGAGGGTAGATTTGTGCAATCACTTTCAAGAAGATCTTGTACATTGGTGGAGTTTCGACCAGTTCCATGAGACTGTTGTACTGCCTTCCTGCTCGTTGGTATTCTTCTTCAGTGATGATCGAGTAGCGGGGACATCTCAGCAACACATGATCCACCGTCTGTGGTGTCTGTTCGTCGCAAATGCAGACATCACTGTCTCTCACGTTTACAAAGTCCAGGTATGCTCGAAAGCAGCCATGTCGAGAGAAGAACATGGACTGCACGAAGTCGGTCTTGATGTGTTCGGGGATGAATTTGGCACGAGGAAAGAACGATTTCATTATTTCGTTAGCAGAATCATCGTACACTTTGCCGAACTCTTCCTTAGCCCACTCTTTGGCCTTTCTACGGATGAACTTTTTATTGTAGTACAGGTACTGAAAGGGACGTGTGGACGAACACTCTTCTCTAGCCGCTGTTCTGACCTTGATGTACTTGTCCCAATGCGAATCGCCACGAACTGGTCGTTTGAATGTGAGCTCACAGTTCAGATGCTTCACCAGGTGCAGTATGTCATGTTCGAGTTCACCCAACTTGAGGTAACCTTGTTCAATGAATCTCGCACACTCGAGCTCGTCTGTAATGATGTTGATTTTGCGAGGATGCTCGATTTGGTTTTGCACTATAAACATTAAAGCCTTTTTGATAGCGAATTGAGTGCCTTGACTCCTGTCGACAAATGGTAAGAACCTCATGTGATGCGCTTGAGGTCTTACTGAGCTTCCACTGTATAGATGATAGACGACTCCCATTCTAAAGATCGAAACACCGCTTGTAGGACACACACGGACTTTGAGTTTCTTTGCTGATATGTACAGATGAGATTCGGTGTTTGTTGTGCTGGTGAGTTGTGTTGAGTTTGTGGAAGATGAAGTTTGTGACTGGGCTGGTTGGCGAGTTGGGCGCAAGACGGTTGTATTGGACTGTAGTTTGGCCATTTCTGCCGGTGACTCATGGAACGACTTTTCTGGAGCTGGTCTTATGGCTGCAGACTGGCCTGGTTGTAAGGAACGAGAGAGTGGATTTTCCAGAGTTGGTGTGTCTTGTAGGGCCAGGAATTCAAATCGTTTTCTCTCAAGAAAGATTTTGATTGGTTCAACACGAGACAACGCCTGAGCAGAGACCTTGGAGATGGTTCGGTACCCAGAGACCACTCTGCGCACGATTGAGTGTTGAAAAGTTTCCAAGAGTTTATGAGCTGAGGCTTGAATCCTGTGGGACCATATCTCTGATCCATACGTTAGTGCCGCTCGAATCACCTGTTGGTACAGAATAGATCTCCTTTCCGAGTCAAGTCCATAAGTGTTTGCACAAAAACGAAGAAATGAGCTCTTCAAGGAAGTCAATTTGCTGATGACTTGATCGACATGTAGATTAAACAGGAGCTGCTTGTCGAACAAAACGCCCAGAATTTTCACGGATTTCACAACTTCAATTGCCGAGGAACCCACAGGGATCATATCTCCGACCCGGAGAGAATTTCCCAGTGGCATTACACATGACTTGTCCAAGTTGATTTGAAGGCCAATGTTCTTGCAGAAGTCGAACACGAGTTCCACTGTTTGTTCAATTCGAGCGTTCAACTCCTCTTTTGTTTCGGCCCAAATTGCCATTGACATGTCATCGGCATAGGTGGCGCAACTCCTACCAACACTATTCTCTTCGAGTTTGTGCAGCAACGGGTCGATGCTAAGGTCCCACAGAATAGGAGATAACACTGAGCCCTGTGGACAGCCCCTGGTTTGTTTCTTCTCCACATGAGCATCACCAAAAGTAGACTCAACAGTTCTATCCGTGAAGTAGTTCTTGATAAGGTCAATCATGTCCAGACTGTAGTTTCTCTCGTGCATGATCTTGATAATGTTTGGCCACCAGCAGTGGTCAAATGCTCCTTTAATATCGAAAGAGAGAATCGCCACCAGGTTGCCTCTGTCCTTTGCTTGATTAGCTTCTTCAGTAAGTTTGAACAGTGCATCGACGGTTGAGCCCCCTCGGATGAAGCCATACTGGCTTTGACTGTTGAGTTTGTTCTCAGAAGCAAAGAATTCAAGTCTGTCTTTGATGACCTTCTCTAGAATTTTCCCCAGGTTAGACAGTAAACTGATAGGTCTGTAGGAGCCCAGATGTTGATAATCAGGTTTGCCAGATTTTGGAATGAAAATAGCTGAAGCTTTTTTCCAGATTTTGGGAAAATATTTCATTCTCAGACAGGCGTTGATCAGGTCGAGCAGAATATGTTTGATGTGTTCGAACGCGTGGATGATCATGTTGTTTGAAACACCATCAATGCCAGGGGAGACCTTCTTCTTAAGTTTGCTCACAATGTTGGACAACTCACAGATATCCACAGGCTCAATTGGAGCAGAGTTGGTCGAAAATTGCTGCGGAGGAGGAGAAGTTGGGACGTTTTGTGTTGTTGTTGACCTTAATACTCTTTGTGATGAAGCCAGATGGAAGTGAGGAGGAGGTGCAGTTTGGTGATGTGAGTTGTCCTCTTCTGGTTGCCATCCAGTTAAGAGAGTACGTTCTGATGGCGGCTGTGGAGATGGTTGTGAAGGCGAATGATAGATGATGGGTGATGTGTACAAATGTTGTGTGGGTTGACTAGAACTATATCCAAGTAGGGCAGATACTGGGATGATGTCTGAGGTAGGCGATGGGGTATATACAGCTGATTCTGGGGCCCTTAATAAGTGAACTGGAACCAGAGAAGTTGATGAGGAGGTGACATTATTTACATTTAACGTTTGAGCTCGGATTGCTCTGATCTGATTCAGAACCATTCCGGATATTTGTGAGTCAGGTGAATGTGTTGCAGTGTGTACTTCAGTGGTGTCAAAACCATAAAGAGAGCGGACAAAACACATTTCATCTGTGTCTTCATTGATGGCGTCCTCTGGGTAGCACCACTCGAACAAATTAGCCAAAGTTTGTTGTTTGTCGTCAGATTGTTCGAGGATTGGTACTCCCAGACGGTTATTGTTAACGCTTTGGTTAGGCAGGTGTGGGCGTCGGTTAGGGTTAGGTTAGGTTAGGTTTAGGTGGTTAGGCAGTTGTGGGCGTTGGTTAGGGTTAGGTTAGGTTAGGTTTAGGTGGTTAGGCAGTTGTGGGCGTTGGTTAGGGTTAGGTTAGGTTAGGTTTAGGTGGTTAGGCAGGTGTGGGCGTCGGTTAGGGTTAGGTTAGGTTAGGTTTAGGTGGTTAGGCAGGTGTGTGAGTCGCTTATTATCGCTTACGCTCGACTTTTCCCCATAATCTCAAATTTTGGGGACATTATTGAAGCCAACAAAGTTTAATGCTTCAAATATAGCACCCGCAGGGCCCACTAGTAACTCAAAACTTGAAATACAGTAAAGTGCCTCTAATTTGTGTCTGCCTAAATTGGAATTCTCCCAAAATTCGCAATTCGTAATAAAATAGTCAAAATTCACATATTTTGGTACGTACCTATTACTGTTCAAAAGTTGACAGCAAAAAATTTCGAATTATAGGCACTTTATTGTATTCGCATTTCTACAATGAGCTACGTGATTATAATCACTATTGGCGTTTCTTCCTGTGGTATGTTTTCATCTTCTACGTCGCATTAATTTCATTCATAATTTATCTTGCCCTTTTCTCGAGTGTCGCCCTCTACGTCAAAGCAATCTATTGCATAGACACACGAGTCAAAAGTTTTGATTTTAAAATTTTATGTCAAAAGTTTCGAAACAATACTAATATTTTCCATTTGGCATAAAGTTATAAAATTTGAAATTCTGTAAATGAGTATTTGATTAGCTTAAAATTATTATTTTGAAATTTTGAAACTTGAAAAAACAGTTTCATTATAACTTCTTAAATAAATAATCGAGTCACAATTCCTAATGACATACAAGTGCATACTAAAACTAATAATTAACTTCAGTTTCCACTTTTTAATTAAATGTTTGTCTAATTATTTCCTTAATAATTTAATTTTAGTTAACATCTTTTTTAAATCATGCATAATGAATTGTTTATTTTGATTCTGCCGGAAATGCTACATTATTTTGTACAGGTTGATGAGTAAAACAAAGCATTAAATTGATCCATATGTATTTAACTTAATTATTCTTAAAGACAAACATAAAGAATGCACTGATGTAAGAAATGATCTGTAAATTTAAAAAAATTAAGTTTTTTAAAATGTAGTAAACCGCATACCACATTGTAAGTCTTGTTCGAAATTCGATTGTTTCCAAACACTTTGAACGAGAAACCCTTCAATCGACGAGCAATTTGAAGCAATTCAGCTTTCAGAATGACCGCTTTACTCTGGTTCATCTTGACAAATGCACCCGCCCTGACAAAATTAACATAGAATCGGACCAACTGACGTTCAATTCGTCGATTGGCAGTGTCCACATGAGCACACTCTCGAATGATCGAAAATTGCAGCAAATAAAAAAGGAACAAAAACAAGATGAAGAAGTAACGCAAATATTCTGGCAAGGGCGCATACATGTAGATGAAGAGAAAGTAGCATTGAACCAAGATGTAATCGGGCAATATTATCGATATTCGTGGGGTTAGGATTCGGCTGCAAGCAAAAATGTGTTTGCAAAGTTGTAGGAGAGTTGCGTTCACTTGTTTGAAACAAATCCACTGTTGAAGCGCCTGACTGGCTGTCAATTCTTCATTTGAACTCAATTCCAGATTGATCTGAAGCAATCTGTCCAATAGGGCGGCTTGTCGAATGCGAACCATACGACACGCCACAATGATGTACAGAACGGAGGCAAATAAGGCTGAAATTAAACATTAGAATCACAATTTTAAAAAATCATTAAAAATCATAAAATCATTAAAAATAAAAAAACTTACAATAAATAAAATAGAACATATACAGGGAAAACGAGCCAAACCAGAAGAAAAACGTTGAAAAGTCCACCCGATAAACGTGATTATACCAAACGTTGAAATATAAGAACGCGTACAACATGATCAAGTAAGCAAACATGATTGGATTGAACCATCGATTTGTGTTACGACAGAATTTGTACATCCTCCTCGATTCCTCTTCACTCAAAGCTTGATTTCCAATCCAGAATTTGTTGCAACTGTCTTGATAGATAACATAGTTGGGATTGGTTCGAATACAAATGAGTCCAATAAAGTAGAGAATTGATGCCACTCTTGTAATCAAAACTGCGATATCAAACTGAGCCCAAATAATCTTCGGAATGCATTGATGTTGGAAGAGATAGGGACTGATGGGAAAATCAGCCAAATTTAGTGTTCCCTTAGCTTCGTAATGCAAACCAAGCGTTCCATAAGCATTCGTAAACACAATCACAAGAATCGGGAACACAAAATGAACATTTCGGTTTTTTTAGTTCAATTTTGCGAAGACCCAACTTTTGAACCGGATAAAGTTGTTTATACAACACAGCACCATGTTCACGAATGAGACCGCTTGCAAACCGTTTCACAGTAAAAATATTGGCAAGAAAAAGTGTTAGTAAACAAAACAATTTGGCAAAGTAAGCCATAACTTTCAAAAACAAAGTCTTGACGAACATATTTTGTTTTCTCAAGCCAATCAAGTTTAATGCCAAATGTTGACTGAATAACAAACCTAATGACTTTGTGGCCGTTTCAATAATAACAATAAAAATGGATTATTCATTAATGACATTCAAATGAGCAGTGTTTTTGCCATTGCGTGGATCTAACGTGAAATCATATACTTACTGCATTGTCATATACTTACAGCAACCAAGAAGCGAAACGGGACAAAGTGAGGAACACTGTCGAAAGTTATTCTGTTTTTATACTCTTTTTTGTTTTTTAAATTTCGAGTTAACGCAATAAAAAGTAATAATAAAATAATAATAAAAAGTACAAGTTTTGCTACATGCGGCATGTTATTAATATATTTGTCATTAACCAGGTGATATTTGTTCTGATCTCGCTTGATCTCACTTTCGATCGATTCAACTCGAATTAAAAAGGCGACCATATTCATGAACTTGACGAACTTTCTTCGTAGCTACTATAGTGAGGGTCCCCAACGGTTTCACTTTATCAGGTTTGAACAGTTAGACTTCATGCAGTTCCAGTTCGGGACTACATTTAGACCGCAGTTTGGTTTCGGTTTCAAAAATTAGGTTTGAAATAAACTGTTACTGGATCGTTTAAAAACCGTTTGTAAAGCGTTTACAAAAATAATTTTTAAAATTATTCAATTAAATTTGTATCTGTCTGTTGACTATTTAAATTAAATGGCATGCTTACATTATAATATTAGTAGAAATAACCAATTTGTTTGTTGACTTTTATCAACTTTACATTAAATGATGATACACATTGACAGTTTAGTGGCTGAGCATTGAACACCTAAAAACTATATGTTGTGTTTTGTTTAATCTTTTTCCAGAGACGCTATTTCCTATTAGTCACTCAACCTAAACACACAACCAAACATTTGAAACATACTGAACCGTTGTGCTTTTGGTTTGAGAACCAGAAAAAGTTTCTATTGCTATTCCAAGCAGCGATGTTTTACCTTGCCATCCCTGCAACTAGCCTTGCTAATGAAAGATTATTTGCTAGTGTATGGATAACAGTCACTTCACTAGATCAAATCTTAGCTCACAAACTGTATCACACTTGCAATATATTAATCAAAACCGAGAACTTTGTAATATCTCTGGAGCTAGAGCAGAGATTCTAAAAGCTTTAAATAATTAAATGTTAACAAAATATAACTAATAAATTAACGGTTTTTATGAGACTTTTAAACAGTTGGGTTTGGTTTAGTTACAGTTTCAGTTCGGTTACAGTTTTGTTACAGTTTGGTTTCGGTTTGGATTTTTCCACAGTTGGGGACCCTACTAGTGATCCTAGTCTACAGGGGGGTCCATAATGATCGGGCCAATTTTCAACTATATCTTTTGAATAGATAACCTTTATTTTAACTACTAATTTTTACAGAAGATACACTACGAAGCGTTACCTATAAAATAGATAAATCAAAATGTGAAAAAGTCTTTCCGGTCCAGAATAAATGGACCGGATGTAAAAGTGGGATGTCTCGAATTTTGTCATTTGTGATTATATATTTAATTGTTTAAGGTAATTTTATGTTAGAATGGTTCATTATCTTTCAAAAATGGTATCACTTTTAAAAATCCATCGATCCGTTCAAAAGATAAGATTAAAAATGTAAAACTTTTTTGAGGTTGCAAAAATCATGATCATATGCATCTAACATAACAAATTTTACTTTATTATCGATTATAAGACTTTTAAGTTTGATAGAAATAAATTTAATTGATATTAAAAGATATATATTTACATAAATTAAAACGACGTATGATTTCCAGAGACATTTTGACATTCTTTGATTCGAATTGGGAATGATTCGACTAGCTTCTGTAATTGCTCCAGAGAAATATCATCCCAAGTTTGGGTTATTCTCTCTACCAATTCTTCCCTGTTAGTGGGACATGGTTGAATATGAACTGAATCTTGGAGTAGATTCCAAAGATGTTCAATCACGTTTAGGTCAGGCGAGTTTCCAGGCCATTGACCTTTTCCCCAAGTCTGGTAGCCCAAGTCATTTATTATCTTCATTGTTGATGAAGCTGAATGGGCCGGGGCCATGTCTTGCTGCATTCGAACCTTGCGCTGACTTGGGAAAATTGACCGATCACACAAAATGTCGATGTAGACTGGCAAGATGGTCTTTTGGAAACTATTTGCACCAATCTTGAGGCCATCTGGGAACACAAACAAAGGTGTTTTGCCTCGACTGCAGATTCCTCCAGCCACCATGACGTGCAGGCTCTTCTTTGGCACACGATTGATTGGGACAGAGCTTGGATCACTGGTTCTAATCACAGAATTGTGTGTGTTGATCTTTGGATTGAGTTCAATCACGGACTCATCGGTCCACAGTATGTGGGCTCGTAATTCTCGTCCAAGACGGGAATGAGTCAAGTAGCCTTGAGTGTCCACAAGCTCACAAAATTTCAACCTATCAGCAATGTTTTTATCACTCAACATTGGTTTGTTCTTTACGTTTCGTACAGAAGAGCCCCAATCAGTGGAATTCACATATCGCAGGATACTTGAGCGAGACACCACCTTTGATGAACCAGCAGCTTCGAAAGCAGCATTGAGATTTTTGGTAGCTCTTCGAGTGCAAACGCCAACCTTGTCTCGAATGTTTTCCTCGATTTTCTTCTCAAGTGAAGCAGTCATTTCAGATGGTCTTCCAGTAGATTTATGTGCAAGAATTGAGTCACGTGTCATCCATCGGCGAACAAAAGAACGAGTGATGCCGGTCAGGCGGACAATTTCAGTGGCACCGTGTCCAACCCTGTAAAGACGCTGAATTTCAGCCCGTTTTCTCAAAAGTTCCTCTCCTTTCTTGGTAGGTGTCTTCATATCGGTCGATATAACAATGAGAATTCAACGAGCAATTAATTAAAACAGTCAAACAACAACAAAACAAGAACGAAAAACGTTCAATGGAATCACAGGCTGCAGAAAAGCATAAAATCAGCTGTTTGCATAGTCGACTGTCGTCACGACATCAATGAAAAATACGCTATGTCAAATGCTCAATTTTTTGTCATATCTTTTGATCTAATCGATGGAATTTCAAATGTGACACCTTTTTGAAAAGCTAGTATACTGTGCTACAATAATATTTTCCCAAACATAAAATTCTAAGCTAAATAACGCCAAAATACCACGAGTGTCGTTTTGACATCCGGTCCATTATATTTGAACCGGATGGAGAATTATGGATTTTTAGTAATGCATATTAAAGATAATAATATTTGTGGTATATTAGACAAATATAGATATTTTTGGAAATCACTAATGTATGGAAAAATTGAAGCGAAAATTGGCTCGATCATTGAAATGTCTCGAGTCGAGGCCTTCGAGCGGACCGTCCAGTCTGAACAGGCCCAACGAAGCTGAGCACCACATTTGTGAATAGGACCGAGAGAGAGCACGCTTAAGCGAGACAGCATGTCACCACACGAGTCACTTGTCAGACACGACCGAAACAGCAGACATCGATCTGATCATTTTTTGTATGTGCAAATTGCTAATTATAGTTACGAAATCGTTGAATTGTGAATAAACCATCGAATACTCTGAAAGAGTGGTGTACGCTAACGGTGTGGCTCTTACCTATTTACAGGTGAACGGATCAAGGTAAGTCGTTAATGAGAAACGTCGATTCGCTCGCGCCCTTTCGCCCAGTCCGAGGCCATGACCCCTGGCCTCTCGCCGCCGTGACAAAAGGTCGACAACTTTACGACATTTTCTTCCCATGGGCCATATAGTGCCCAACGAGCGCTCGCGTGACAGAGTCACTCGCGCCAATCGTCGATGCCGTTAAACAATCGTGGTTGGCATCGATTGTTCG
The DNA here is from genome assembly GCA_023373905.1 of Rhizoglyphus robini. Classification (NCBI taxonomy): domain Eukaryota; kingdom Metazoa; phylum Arthropoda; class Arachnida; order Sarcoptiformes; family Acaridae; genus Rhizoglyphus; species Rhizoglyphus robini. Next base: position 753,048 of record JAKIJQ010000085.1, read on the forward strand.
TTCGAATGACTGGGCGGGCAAAACTCGATCGCCATTGACCTCTCATTCCAGGTAAACATCACAGATCATTATGGAATCTGTACTGACACGCGTCTAGTCACATATTTTGCAACTTGTATATTTTAAAATAGTGTCATGAGATCGGTGTGTGACTTTCATGTCACTAAGAATGGAATTTTTATATTAATTTTCCAAACAAATAATAAGATCATAGCAAAACTTGACACGTTTCTTACATTAAAGTACTAAAGTTTACCCCCTAACGGACAATATATAATAGCGGACAATTCAAGGCAAACACATATTATTCGTTCGTATCTACCTTAACCTGTACGTCCAACACTAACCTGGTGATATATGTTCTAACAAATACAATTTGATTGGAAACCAATATAAATCGTACAGGCAAATTATAACATACATGGTTGGAATTGTCTGCACGAGTATAACTAGAATCTTCGCTAATATCGAAATCACGAATATGCGATATATTTTTTTGGCACAATATACGTCTAGCATTGATATCAGCCGCTGGCAAATGGTCAGGGATTCATCGCCCATTCTGGAATAAAATCGTTGTGATATATTTGAAAACGATCTACTGCTCTTATCATGTGGATAAATTTTAATTTTGTCTTATGCCATCTAGTGTCAAAAACTTTTTAGAATGTAGGAATGTAACAACACAATTACTAATAGCTAGTTCTAAATGTATAACTATACAGAAGTACAATACTGATCCGAGTAAGAAAGCTCAAGTAACCATAGTATTTATCATCGGAACAGGCAAAGACTGCTCACAAAACGTGCCAAATGCTCTGTAGTCTACCATAAGTATGTTATCAGTCTGTCACAGCAATCTAGTTTGACAAACAATTTTCTATTGCAACACTGACTAAACAATTGCGTTCTTGGCTGTCTTTAATTTTATTTTATTTAAACTTGGTCTTAATTTTTTGCGTTTATCACAAAAGCGAATGTATTAAAATTCTCATATACAATTTAGCATCAAAAATGATCCCATTTCGACATCAATGGGAAATTGATAATATACAGAAACTTTTCGATCAAAACAACATAACTGGACAATCGGGTATTGCTTCGTCTACTTTTTCTCCAGCAGATAATGATGATTATGAATTTCAACTTGAATTACATGACGAAGAAAACAGTTGCATTTCTTTATATTTGGTGTTAACATGGAGTTTACAAGATAAAGTTGCTGTTCAAACCAAGTTATCAATAATTGATTGCGATGGAGATAAATGTTACACAAAGAGTAAATTATAAATCTTTAAATAATTTTCAAATGAATCAATTAAATTTTAGGCTCTGTTGTCATATTGACCAAAGAAAAGGGAATTGGCGCAAAGGATTATATTTCGCTGGAAACTTTGTTACTGTCCAATAATGGATTATTGAAGCATCACAAACTGACATTACTGTGTGAGGTATGTTTGCATAAGCTTGCGTAAATTTAATAGCGTCCTCCACAAGCACATATTAAGCTTGCAAAATTAAAAATAATTAGCTTTGGAAAATAAATAAGCTGAAACTGACAAACGGTGAAGCGGTTATTAGAGAACATACGATATAGAGTTTTTTTAATGTTAAATTTAATATTTTATGGTTCCAGGGAGAAATAATTGTGGATGGAAGTGAACTATCACAAACAGATTTAGACAAGCATTTCAACGCTTTCAAAGATAAAGAATTGTATCTCGTTAGAACATCTACCAGTTACTTCAACGTATCCATTGATTTGCAAAAAATTTTCTTTGCACACAAATGGACTATTGAAAAGTTTAGAAAACTATGCAATGGTCGATTAACCGATCAACATTTTAAGATCATATCACCTGAATTTTCACCACCAAATCATGAGCAATATAAATGTATGCTTGAATTGTATCCAATGGGAAGAGTTGAAGAAAATAAAGATAATGTTTTATTGAAAATAAGGACAAAGTCAAGTTTAGCAGATAAAATTTCAGTTTTATTCAAACTGTCGATATTTGATTGGAAAGGTGATAAATATAATACCAAAGGTATAAATTTTATTATTTGTTTTGAATTTTTTTATTATCATTTATAATACTAATTAATTTTTTAGATATAAAATGTAAATTGATTACAAACAAAAATTCAACATTCTTACAATATGTAATACCCAAATCACTTTTATGTTCAAATAATGAGTTTGTGTCAGAGGATATGCTGACATTATTATGCGAAGTAATTTATGCATTTAAAGTATAAAATATTTATATTAATTATCATTAATTAAACAGGGAGAAATTATTGTAAACGGAGATGTATTATCAATTACAGATTTGAAAAATCATTGCAATATTTTAATCTCTAAACAATTTGTTGAGATTGTAACGTCTACAAGTTATTCCAACGCATATCCACAAACAATTCCCTTCACTCACCAATGGACCATAGATAACATTACTAATCTAATCAGTGATCCATTAACGGAACATCCCTCAATTGAATCGGCTAAATTTTCTCCACTCAATAACATGCAATATCAATTCAAACTTCAAATTCGTCCAAAGGGAGAAGATGAAGAAAGTAAACATTACATTTCGTTATATTTGTTTTTAGTATCGAGTGTGCAAGATAAAGTTGCTGTTCAATACCAATTTTCAATTATTGATTGCGAAGGAAATAAATGTGAAACAAAAAGTATGTATTTAAAAGTTGATTAATTTTTAATTTTCAATTTTTTAGGAAATTCTGAAATATTTATTAAAAATTGTTCAGATAATAATTGGAGATTTTACAAATATATTTCCCATGAAACACTTCTTAATCCCAACAAAAAATTATTAAGCTACGAAAAAGTTACATTATTCTGCGAGGTATGTTTGCCTTTAGGGAATATTTTTAATGTGATTTGTTGTTTTTATAGGGAGAAGTGATTGTAAACGCAGATAATTTGTCAAAAACCGATCTACGCAATTTAGGGAAAATTTTTAAATACAAAAAGATTGGCCCCATTCTGCAAAACATTGAATCTTTTCAAACTGAAACTGACAATCGTTCACAGGACGACGAAAAGCTCGATCTAATTGATCAAAACATTGAATCTTCTCGTACTAAAAATGATAATCATCAACAGGACAAAGAAAAGCTCGATCAAGTTCAGAATTTACTGTCGAAATTAATCGAACACAATTTACTTCAAGTGGAGATGAAAAAGGAGACTACAACAAAGTATGACTTCACCAATGCAACACTCGAGAATGTGGTTTTCACGTGTGACAATTCGAGCAACACTATGCGTGATTTCATTGTTAGCAAACAAATTGAAAGTGGAATGAAAGACTTCGATTTGAACTTTTTCCTCGACAACATTGATCATATGATCAAAGTCAACATTCAACATTTGATTCCTGTCATGAAAGACTGCTCTCCTTTGCAACAAATCGTTAAACACGAAATTGAAAAACAAATTCAAATTCCTAGTACTTCAAAACAACAAAATTTCGTCATCAAAAATAATAAGAAAAATTTATTTGATGCATCCACTTTAAAGATTTTAGAATCCGAGAATAAAATTATCTTAGACACAGAAAAATTATCGGTCTTTGAGAAAATTCTATCAAAACTTATTGAAAATAATTTATTTCAAATCAACTTGAACAATTCATATTATCAAAATCATGATTTTCGAAATGCGCCTCTAGATACCTTCAACTTTTTATGCAACTCAGAATTTGAATTCATCAGAATTGTCAACAGTGAAAAGCATTTGAACATTTCACAAACTGACCGAAAACAATATTTTGAAAATCTTGACAATTTGGTCAAATCCAACTTTGAACTGCTGATTCCAGTGCTACAAGATTGTTTCCAATTAAGATTTATTATCAAAAACAGTAATTTCAAAGTAACCAAATCGAATTCAATAAAATTTATTATCGAAAAGATAGTCAAAAATAACGATTCATCAAGCAAACCAGACATTTTATCCCAATTAAATTTAGCAACAAATACTGACGATAAAACGGAAGATCAATCAAAGGAGGAACATAATCGAAAAATTATTGAAATGATCGAGTCTTTGAAAACGTTGTTAAAATAAATTATTGAACAGCGGTGTGTATTTTTTTAAAAATAGAAATAGCACATAAAGATACAATAAAAATAAAAATAAATGATGGTTTAAAGGCAATAAAAGCTGTTTTTCTTAATGAAAGCAAAGTTCGCTTTCTCTGGTACAGAAGTAAACAAAAAACAAAATCAACATTTTTCAAATAATAAAATTGTTTTATTTTTGATGATTTATAATTGATAATGAGATACATTTTTTAAACACTGAAAATTTTACATTTTAAACAACAAATACAATTGTTTCCACTTTTTGTTGAAAGCCTTTCTCTGATGAATCATTTTTTTCTATAAATCGGTTGGTTTGTCAACTGTAACACTCACTAACGTTACAGGTCCATACTTTTGAATTTGACGCACCAACCAATAGTTCTAATAATCTTAAGCACAATTGATAAGATTATTAGCATTCAATCTGTCTTTGTTACTGCCATTAATGTTCGAAACAAAATTTGTTTCTTTTGGTAAACAAGCTCTATGTATAATTTATAAATAAATGACTGACGATTAATTCAATTTGCCACTAGTTTTTTTTCTATAAATAAACTTTTCAAGGATAAAAAACATTCTGATTTGATTGATGGACATTTGAACATTGTATGGAATGGCAGTTTGTTGTATTACAATCGACTGGCATTGATTAAGATTAATATTCAATGTATCATCCCAAACTGGTTATTGACTATTGCTTTCTTCTTAAGAGTTCCTCTTGTTATGATTTGACCAAACAAGTTATGACAAACTACAACTCGTTTTACAACAGTGTAACATTGAGAATCATTACAGACATTTGTCAGTTTTGTTTTACAGTCTCGTTCATACACTGCTGAGCTCGACACCACAGGCAAGTTCAAATGGATTTGAACATTAGAAAATTTGTTTCTATGGCGATTTCGCTTGTGCTGATTTTCGGGTTGAATCTTTTTTGGTTAAACTTGGTCAAATCAACAACTGAAAATCAAACATTCTGTAATGCTACTATTCAGAATTGCAACTCTACTTCTACTTCAACAAATGAAAGTCAAATTGATTCGACACTAGAACAAAAACGTCAATTTGTGAAAGAAATGATGCTTGACGCATGGAATGCATACGAGCGATATGCCTGGGGAGATGAATCACTGAATGCAGTTGAGAAAAAATCTTACGAATGGTTCTTTGGGGAAAACTCTGGATTTACGGTGGTGAACTCAATGAGCACTTTGTGGACTCTTGGACTAAAAGAACAGTTCGAAAAAGGAAAAATGTGGATTCAGGAAAAACTGGACTTGGGAAAGTGGAATCGATTAGTTCCGGTGCACGATGTGATCGTTCATTATGTCGGTGGTCTGCTGTCGTGCTATGCATTGACCAATGAACAATTATTCCTCAATAAAGCAATGGACATTGCACAATTGATGCAACCTGCTTTCAGCACTTCCACAGGTAAAGCAAATGATTTTAATATATTGAGATAATAAGGAATATATTTCTAGGAATACCTTATGAAAATATTAATCTTCAAACAAATAATGCATTTAGTATATTGTCACGTTTATCTGAAATAAGTGGTTTTCAACTTGACTTCAACTATCTTAGCGTTGCATCTGGAAATTCAACATTCCAAAAACAAATTAAGAAAATACAAAACGTTTTGAAAGAAATTGAAAAACCGAAAAGTCTATATTTGGATTTTATTGACATTCAAGGACAATTTAAATCACAAGAAAGCAATTTATTTTTTCGGGGTAGCGAGTTTTACACTTCTCTTGTTAAATCGTTCATTCAATCGAATCACTTCGATGTTCAATCGATCGAAATGTACAAAGAAGCACTGGACGCGGTGGAGTCGGCCAAGATGTTCGTGGTTTCGCCTGGTGGACTGTCCTATGCTCGAGAGTATTATCCCAAGGAAAACAGATACTCAAAGTATTTCAAGTACTCTGGTTGTTATCTCGGCGCGATGTTGTCTCTGGGCGCCAATGCAATGCAACGAGCATTGACACTGAACAGCTCGATTGCTGACAAAGCCAAAGAGACACAACAAAATCGAATCAATCGACACTGGCACTTGGCCGAACAAATCACTGAGACTTGCCAACAGGCTTCGGTCAAGACCAAGACTGGCTTGGGACCAAATGGATTTTATTACAATGAAACTCACGATGTTATTCATGATCATATATTGAACTATTATTCTTTGGGGTATTTTCTCTCATAGCATTTTTTCCTCTATTGTTGACTCTTAATTTATATGTTTTAGTCCCGAATTGGCCGAGAGTAATTTCATTCTGTGGCGTTTGACTCACAATCCCAAGTACAGAGACAATGCCTGGCAAATGGCACAAGCGATACAGAGACACTGCAGGGTGGAGAGTGGGGGGTATGCGTGGATTGAGAATGTAGATCAAGTGCCAACCCGTAAAGAACATTACCAACCAGCCCAATTCCTTTCGTCCACCCTCAAGTACCTGTACCTCACCTTCACCCCCGACTCAGTCCTGCCTCTAGACCTGTGGGTGTTCAACTCTGTTGGTCATCCCCTGCCCATCTGTGGCAACCACACTATGTATCCCAAAGCAATGTGTCAATGAGTGTTCCTATTCCATCCATAAAAGTTTTTGGTTAAATTTTATCGATGTATGATTTTTCTGTTCTCAAATTCTCACTTTTCGATTCTCTTATTTTCTCAGTTTATGGGTCTGATTTTATTAATTTTTTGGTTATGATGTGTTGTTTCCTTTAGAATGAATTTGAAGATGTTAAATTTTAGAATTTTTTTTCATTTATTTTCAATAAATTATAAACACCTTGGATTTGTCATTTTGTTTTTATTTTTATGGGTAATTACTTAATTGGTAATAATTAATTTTACGACAAGCCGGTCTCTAACGAATCAAAGTCGTAAAGTCGCAAAGTTTCTGTTTGCTATCTTCCATTTCAGTGTGTCTTCAACTCGATTGAGGTTAATTAGTTTTAGTTTTCCTGGTGTAGAATTAATTACACTAACCAGAACATGGAATATCTCCGTTTGTCCATTGCCGTATCGGTCAGCATCTACCGAACAATATCCAACACAATCACCAATCACTTTATTGCTCTGTATGTTCAGTCTGATCCAGTCAAGTGGGAGCTTGATCCAAATTATGTCTCAAACGCCATATGTCTGTGCATACACACACAGAGGATAGATAGCCAACTGACCCTCATGAGCACACACAACTTTATATTCATACACAATGTATTACACATGTCGCGAGGGAGCCCACAAGAGGGTAATTAAAAGTATCACATTACAAAGATACGTTCTCTCTTCGCAATTCACCAAATAAAAGAATTTAGTAATAATTGGTGTTTTGAGAAATTATTTATATTTGTGAATGTTTATTTGTGCTGTGTGTAAATTGGGACATGTGTTGGGTTAACATTGGGAGATGAAAATGTATAATACTTTTACAATTTGTAGCAATCGAGGTCGCACTGTGTTTCAATGCAAAATAGAAGGAAAGTTTAATTAAAACATTGGTCATATAGAATTCATTGGGAAATAATGAGAATAATTTACAATAGAATAAATAGATTATCTACTTGAAATTGTTAAAATTATTTTGATGTGTTACACATAGAAATACTTAAACAATACAATCAATAGAAAGCATTTGTTAATGCTTTTACAGCGACATATGGCACAAGTAAATGTGCGTCAAGATCGACTCCACAAAAACTGATTTTTTCTAAACAAACGAATATTATCATAATTGATTTTTTAATATTTTCTATTTCTGTAATTATGACTCAGTAAACTAGAATAAAAAAATCACTCAAACATTTCTCGAGAAAATGATCAAATCAGACGTGAGTGAATTTAGCCGAGGGAAAAACACTATTAGCACTACTAGTTTCAATGAACAAATGTCTAAATTAATGATTTTGGCTAGTGTGTATGTCGGCAGCGTTGTCTCATAGAGCCGATACCCAGTGTGTGATTTTTTGATTAACTTGGAATGCATGTCGGGATAACTGAATTTTTTGCTTTATTTTTTTTAGCTTTTATTCAAACAAATTACAAATGAATGCAGAGATGATTTGAACCACTGTGTTGAATTAACTTAATTATTAGATTTTGTTAGCTTGTAGATTGTTATTGCTCGCGGGAAAAACTGCTTGTAGTAAGGCAGAAATATTGGTATTATTATATATTATATATTAATATCGTTTATTTTGTCGCCAAAAATGAGCAATATTATGTTTTAACTAAATTTAATATTTAAAAATTAAAAAAAATTGTAAAATATTTAGACCAAAATTTTGGTAAAATCAGGATAAACTCGATAGTGTATGAACTAGTGAAAATAAATTGACATGAAAATCTCCAAATAGAAACAAATAGAAAATTAAAAAAAACACTACTCAGCGAAGAAGTGTATATTGAAAAATATTTTAATGTGTTTGGTGAGAAAGAGTTTAACACCACAATTTTGGAATGAAAAACAAAATGGCCGGTGGCAATTGTCAATTGAGAAATAATACCCCAATTAGTGAAAATCAAAGTCATGGATATTTCCAGACATGTTTGTTGTACTCTTAAATATTTTTTAAGGTTTAAGTATTTTTATATTATTAATATTAATAATAATAAAAATGCCGATTTAAAAATAAATTAAAACAATTCCTAGTAGATCATCTTTTCCTTGAGGACATTACAAAAAAAATAAAACACGATTCCTACAAAAAAAAAATAGTTGACATTGAAGCTACACCATCACAAACGCGAACAAATTGTTATTGATTCCAGGAATTATTATTTTAATAATAATGGGCCGTTTGACATTATTAACATAATAATTTTCATGTCCACCAAGCATTTATTTGCCTTCAAAATTTTGCAAATATTATAAGCAGATTAGCTTTTCCATTAGCAGGACATTACGACAAAAGAATGATTTGCACGAAAGACCGTTGAAAGGCTGAATATGCATCACCACAAACATGTTTTGACATATTTTGAAGAAATTGCTATTATAATTCAAAATTTAACAATACAATTTTATTTTTGGATTTAATTTAATAACGGAAGAGTATGCTTAAATATTTGCATTTGAGATGAAATGTCTTCTTTTCATTTGTCTGGACAATGTCCAGTGGACATATATCAGAAATTCAGAATATCAGAATTTTTAATGCTATTGTTGTACCGAAAATAATAACCGCAATTCATTAGAACCCTTAAATCCAATTATAACAACATATATCATTATGGTATATGTTTTCACTCATTCCAGGCTGGAACATGTATATTATTTTATTTTATTTTAATATTATTTCATCTTCGATGCCAATAAATCAACGTCAAAATTTCATTTTTTTTTCAATTGGTTTCTTGCCAGACAAATTTGGTTTCTCGGCCCGTTGCCTCGAATTTCTCTTCATCTCGGCCCGGGCCTAATCGAAAGATGTTTACTGAAACTGCCCCCCATTTTCTACCCAGTTCCACGAAATGCAAATATCCATATATCTACTAATTCAAATTCCCACTGCTTCGACGCCGAATTTACTGAAACTGCCCCCCATTTTCTACCCAGTTCCACGAAATGCAAATATCCATATATCAAGGAATTGAAATTCCCACTGCTTCGACGCCGAATTTACTGAAACTGCCCCCCATTTTCTACCCAGTTCCACGAAATGCAAATATCCATATATCTACTAATTCAAATTCCCACTGCTTCGACGCCGAATTTACTGAAACTGCCCCCCATTTTCTACCCAGTTCCACGAAATGCAAATATCCATATATCTACTAATTCAAATTCCCACTGCTTCGACGCCGAATTTACTGAAACTGCCCCCCATTTTCTACCCAGTTCCACGAAATGCAAATATCCATATATCTACTAGTTGATATTCCCACTGCTTCTATTCTAACGAAAACATTACAATTCGTCCTTCACTATGCATTTATGACTATTTCTTACTAAAACAACATTTCTATCTTTGTTGATTCAAAAAAATCCACAATCACCAATTTCAAGCCAACACGTCAAATTATCTTATCTTTTTAATATAAAATCATTGTATACAGAATTCAACATACAAACTCACATTCAGTAATCATAATGCAAACATTCACTAGTGGGCCCTGCGGGGGCTAAATTTGAAATTTGAACTTATAAAGTGTAATAAGTAAGACCAAGGATTATATCCGTGGTCTTTAGTCTGAACGTGTGACTGCTTGAACAGCAATTCTCGCACCAACCAAACATTTTAAACCTAAACATGATCCTACAGGGCACCTAACCTACCTAACACATAACCTAAACCAGATCCTACACGACGCCCACACCTGCCTAACCACCTAAACCTAACCTAACCCGATCCTACACGACGCCCACACCTGCCTAACCACCTAAACCTAACCTAACCCGAACCTACACGACGCCCACACCTGCCTAACCACCTAATTCTATCTTAAACTCAATCCTACACGGCACCTAGCCTACCTAACCTCTAACCAAAACCAAATTCTACGTTTCACCTACATAATACAAACTAATTTTCTCATTGTTGCACTCATTGTTGGGTACACTGGAAAATGGCTTGACCCTCAAACAGAAGAATGACTTAGGTGAAATTTGAATGGCAGCTATACCTAAAACACAATTTTTTGAGTTTTTGAGCACGTCACGCACAAATTCACATATTTTTAAGGATCTATGCCAAATTTCATCTAAATCGGTCAAGAAACCTCGGAGCCTTATCTTGCACAAAAACGGCCAAAAGTCAAGGGATAGTCTTCACTTACGTTCAGACAATTATCCAACAGATTTAATTTAAATGTTGAAAAGCAGTTTGTAAAATTGATTAATTTTGAAAAATTATACTTTATTTCAATTTTGTGTTAAATTGAATAAAGCCGGAGCGAAGCCCGGGTAGCTCCTCTGGTACTAAATAAAACTAGCAAATAAATTACGGAATTGTTTGTATCATTGTTTGTTCATTTTAGTCAATTGGAAATTTTGTGCTCAATTTACTTTCATGAAATTCTCGAAAAGCGCTCAGCGATGAAATTTGCTTTTGACACTGTTAGTTGTCATTGGCCATCAGTTTGTGCCTCTGACTACTACTTGTTTCCAATATCCAAATTTAATATATTGTGTAGGATTGCAATTCTAGGCATCACGATCGAATAAATTTACGTTCATAATTGCATTCTGTGGCTTTTTTTTATTATAAATTTATTATTAATTCCGATCAGGTTTGTAGACAACTCTTTGAAATTTAAAATATATATTTTGATTTTAAATTTTATTAAACTTTTGCCTTTCGTTTAACAAACATACAAAAACAAATCAAAATTTAAAATTTTGATTTTAATTTTAATTCAATTGAAAAAAAACTTGAAGAATTCAAACTCATAAATAGAATCAATTTTGAATGTTGAACAGACAATTTATCTATTTGAAATTTGAATTAATTATTAAATTATAATTTAATAATAATTATTTTAGGGAAAAGGTTACTTTTTTTTTGTTAAAAAATCAGTTAAATCCATTTAATACAAATAACTTTTATTAGATATCGGTTATTACAGAATAATGGTTTAATAAATAAATAAAAATACAATGAGTTTATTCAGAAAATTATAACTACAACAATATATTAATAAGGCTGATAAATGCATTCGTCACTGAAGATTGTGAATTTAATCTAAAAGTAATTACAAATCTTTCCTTTGCATTAGCTCATTTTGAATTCGCAATGAGTTGATTATTTTGTGTGTAGTGACCACCACCGGTAAGTTAATATGCAAATCATAACCGACCGAAATGCTTAGCGCAATGTGCACAAAATATTTGACCACAATGACGGAGCTTTTCGCACTCAAACGCTGATCGCGTGGAATATGAACATTGAGCACTTGGTCCACTAATGAGTGGGCCAAAATGGCCAATCCCTTGATTGGCTGCTCATTGAGTGTGTTGTTGAGAGCCTTGTGGCGAGTGTCACACATGACTATGATTGTTTGCTGAAGCGACACTTGTGGCAGTACCGAAACATTGCTTTGATTGTCCACCAGTATGTTCACACTTATGGTCTCACCAAGTGCATAGCCTTTTCTCGCAATTGAAGCCTCCATTGAGACTGTTCCGCCGTGAATTGGACAATTCATCTCAGCAATGCCACACACTGAAATCTAAAACAAATGCTATATTAGTTTATACCATTGAATAAATGTACCGTAAATACCCGAATATAGCCCGCGGGCTATACACGGAACAACTTTTTTCGTGGCCTCCTGCGGGCTATATTCGGGTGCGGGCTATACACAGGATACTTTTCGAAAGTTTTAACCTATCTTAGCAAATCGATTCAATTTTTCACATTTTAGGCCCAAATTTTACCTTATTTGGGTATTTTTGGGTAAATAGCATTCAAAATATGACAAATAACGCAAAATTAGTACAAAATGGACCCATAAACCAAGATTATAATGGGCAAATTAGTGGGTTTTCCAAAAGTGCGGGCTATACATGGGTGCGGGCTATACACGGGATTATTTACCGAAGCAAATTTTCTGCGGGCTATACACGGGTGCGGGCTATACACTGGGTGCGGGCTATATTCGGGTATTTACGGTAATAATAAAAATAGTCAAAATGTGTTTAAAAACTTTTAAAAATTTGTAACGAGACAAAATGCATTGCAGTGAAAACAACCATCACATTATTCAGTTTAAACTATATCAGCAAAAAACAAAGTATTTTTTGGCAAATTTCAACATTCAATATTGCAAATTAAATGAAAAATATTATAACACATTTTCTAACTTAATTCTCATTGTGAGTTAATCTTAAATTGATAAAAAATTATTTTTTTTGTTTACATTTTGATATATTTTTTAAGCCTATTTTAAGCCAATTTTCACCGTTAATTTTTGGTCAATAAAACACAATAAACTTACCATCAAACCAGTTCTAAAAGGCGCTCGTACAAAAATCTCTCTGTTATATTTTTGTACTACTTTCTTTGCTCTCACGCCAACTTGAATTGTATACTTGATATAACCTTCGTTGCAAAACAGTGACGACGGAAGATGTTTGCTATATACGTATATTGTGTTTTCATTATTAATATAAAAAATAAACATTAATCATAATTTAATATATATTATATTAAATATTTATATATTTAGCACAGACTTACTTTTGTGGAATTGAAAACCAAAATGGAATTCGTATTTTATTGTGATCCATATCTGGAATTACTTTTAATTCTACACGGAAAAATAAAATGCCAAACGTTCAAATTAATCATAGTAACAAAAAATATTCAATACCCATACCATTATATAAAATTGGAAACACTTTTGTGTAGTATTCGCACTTGTTACTGTACACACGCCCGCCCAGATGATACTGAGTGCCAGGAAATTCGGTCCACTGCACATTGCCCACACAGTGAAACGATATGGTCACACGGTTGAGTGGAATGTCTCGTGGGAGTGTGGCGAGAAGCACGCCCGTCACCGTATCGCCCACTGTGTAATTGTGCTTGTCGCCGTCGAGTTGAATATCCACGAGAAGCATAGTGTGTTGCGTTCGCACAAACCGACTCAAATAAAGTGAAATCGATCTACACTGAGAATTGGTATATTAATCGAAGGAATCGTATTTTGTGAGAGAGAGAGAGAGAATAAGAGTAAATGCTGCTCATGCGTTCAGTGTTGTTATGTTGGCCACACATGTACGAGTACACAGAACAGTGGTTGGATTTCACTGTTGACTGGTCACCGTAGTAGTAGCAGTTCTTGGCCAATAGTACAAGTCTATACTTCTACAATAAACGGTCTCAGTGAAACAGTTCAAACCGGACATATAACATGTTGAGAAGTGGCTCCCTCTCTGTATGACCGCTTGTCAAGTTTATGTGTAGTCATCGTAAAGTCACTACATCGACAGTCACTCAGTGTTCACATAGTCGACCATCACCACGCAGTGACAAAGCACAATTGCTGCTCCCTATAAAAGGACGACAGTCTGAAGCTGTTAATCATCGAGTGTCTCGTATGTGTTCTGATCAGTTGTCTCCACTACTTGTGCTAACGCCGAGTCTTCTACTTTACAGATTGTGTCTACTCAGTTCTGATGATCAACTTCCCATCTGGCTCTACCACACAAGTATCATCATTGGTTTCTTTGTATGGCGCAGTGCCTATTTAGTTCAACCAAACCCTCCTGTACTTTTATTCTTCACCAATAAAGCTTTTAACTTAACATAACAAAACATATTAGTACACTTATTCTAGTTCTGGTGTTAGGTTAGGTGCCGTGTTAGGATGGGTTTTGGGTTAGGTTAGGTGCCGTGTTAGGATGGGTTCTGGTGTTAGGTTAGGTGCCGTGTTAGGGTGGGGTCTGGTGTTAGGTTAGGTTAGGACTTGTACGAAATATAGTTTTATTTTTTGCACACAATTTGACTCACAATATCATTTTCGAAAGATAATAATTTTTATTCCAATATGATTTCAAATTCATTTGAACTTTTTTTTGATTTTTTGTTTATTTGAACATTCAAAATTATATCTTAAAATGCTTTAATATCATTTAAAAAGTTTAATTTCATTCATTCATTCCAAAAGTTTAATTTTATTAAAAAGGTTTTTAATTCAATTTATTTCTTTATTTATTTAAGGCGCTCTGTTTTTTTGCTTAAGTTAATTTATTTAAGTAATTTTCTATTGTGTTCCATTCAGATTATTTACTTAAGCGTTTTTTCGTTTGGTTCTATACGGGTGATTTTTCCATCGAAGGTAATTTTAAAGGTAAAAGTTATACTCAGAACAATATATCAAAGGCTTATGCGGACACACCGGAAGGCACAGTAAGGCAATCTAAACTAGTGGGCCCTGCGGGTGCTAAATTCAAATCCTTTGATATTATTTTGAAAGTAATGTCCCCAAAATTGAAATTCTGGGGAATGGTCGAGTGTAAGCGAAATCCATACACACCTAACCACCTAAACCTAACCTAACCCTATCCTAACCGACGCCCACACCCACCTAATCACCTAAACCTAACCTAACCCTATCCTAACCGACGCCCACACCCACCTAATCACCTAAATCTAACCTAACCCTATCCTAACCGACGCCCACACCCACCTAATCACCTAAACCTAACCTAACCCTATCCTAACCGACGCAAACACCCACCTAACCACCTAAACCTAACCTAACCCTATCCTAACCGACGCCCACACCCACCTAACCACCTAAACCTAACCTAACCCTATCCTAACCGACGCCCAACACCCACCTAACCACCTAAACCTAACCTAACCCTATCCTAACCGACGCCCACACCCACCTAACCACCTAAACCTAACCTAACCTAATCCTAACCGACGCCCACACCCACCTAACCACCTAAACCTAACCTAACTTAATCCTAACCGACGCCCACACCCACCTAACCACCTAAACCTAACCTAACCCTATCCTAACCGACGCCCACACCCACCTAACCACCTAAACCTAACCTAACCCTATCCTAACCGACGCAAACACCCACCTAACCACCTAAACCTAACCTAACCCTATCCTAACCGACGCCCACACCCACCTAATCACCTAAACCTAACCTAACCCTATCCTAACCGACGCCCACACCCACCTAATCACCTAAATCTAACCTAACCCTATCCTAACCGACGCCCACACCCACCTAATCACCTAAACCTAACCTAACCCTATCCTAACCGACGCCCACACCCACCTAACCACCTAAACCTAACCTAACCCTATCCTAACCGACGCCCACACCCACCTAACCACCTAAACCTAACCTAACCCTATCCTAACCGACGCCCAACACCCACCTAACCACCTAAACCTAACCTAACCCTATCCTAACCGACGCCCACACCCACCTAACCACCTAAACCTAACCTAACCTAATCCTAACCGACGCCCACACCCACCTAACCACCTAAACCTAACCTAACCCTATCCTAACCGACGCCCACACCCACCTAACCACCTAAACCTAACCTAACCCTATCCTAACCGACGCCCACACCCACCTAACCACCTAAACCTAACCTAACCCTATCCTAACCGACGCCCACACGCACATAACTACCTAAACCTAACTTAACTCGTTCTTCTCAATGACAAAATTTCATGTTTGCATTGTTGCACTCGTTGCGGGACTCATTGTTGGACATGAGACCCAACAATGGGGCCTCAAGCGGAGACATTTTCAATCAGAGATTTGTTCGGCAGGTACACCTGAAAAACATTTTTCGCAAAAACCAAGGTCAAACTGCACATCTGCACGTCATTCTAAGCACTTTGGCTAAATTTGATGCAAATCGGTTAAGAAATGTAGGAGGAGTTACATTCACAAGAATCGAAAAAGTGGTACCATAGTCTTCGCTTACGCTCGACAAAAAACAGACCAAATCCTTCTCGTCGCACAAAGAGGTTCACAATTGCAATCATTGAAACAGCTAATTATATATTCGAATAGTGCTTTAATTATTCAAGCTGATACTTTATTACCTGTATTGACTGATTTTTTTAATTAAATTTAATTAATTTTTAATTAAATTAAAAAGATTTATCTTAATTTAATTAAATTAATTATTGAATCCTGTACTATAATAGAATAATAGTATTACTAGGTACTAGGTATACCATTTAATAAAAATTTTATTTTGAATTTATACGAAACTCTATCAATTACGAATTAATTAACCAGATAAAATAATTTTCCAGATATATTGTATTATTACAGTAATGCCTTTCACATTTTTGACGCATATGTGTGATTTTATGGAAGTTGTCCGACATTTTGTACTTACCGGACCATAGGTCCTAATGACTTTTGTATTCTTAGCAAAGTAAACTCTGGTAAAGGTCCCAATGTAAGAAATTGCATTCAAATTGCACTGCCCTCTTACAAATGCTATTTAATAACTATTAGTACATTGTCGCCATCTCATGACCGCCAAACAAAGCAGATTAAAAGGCGACATTTTTTAATCTGAATATATTAAACTTTCTGTGGCTGTTTAGTTGGAAACAATTTGATCGTCTTTTCTTTTGTGCAAATGATCGATAACTGACTTCGAAGTGACGAATCAACGGGAGAGTGACGCGTGAATCGAACGAGTGAGGAGTGTCAATGTACAATCAGACATACTCCTGTGGGAGTGTAAACGAAAAAGTGATAGCTATGTTCTTAGATGGATCACTCGAAGACATAAAAAGTTGTATCACTGTTTCTAAATATATAATACACAACAATTTGTATATAATTTAAATATTACTTACTAGAATTTCTATAATTAATCTACTATAATTTCTAAAAACTAGACATGATATACGACTTTGTTTTTCCACCGATTTCGTACCTTCAATCTAACAGTGTCACTCCTTTCTTGATTGGTATCTGTTTGTCCTCTTGAGGTTTGGCCAATTGAGGCGGCAAGAGCGCCTCAATGCGCAATCGGCCATCGGCCTTGAGCAGCGATCGCACCTTGTCCACCTCAGTGTCCTTTGGCAGGGAATAGCGATAGCACACCTCTCGGTACTCGTTGAGGCAACGAACAAGAAAAGCAGACATTATTGATGATTGTTGTTGTTGCGGTTGTGGTTTGGTCAATGTACCAACTGTCAGTTGTTATTGTTTTCGTTTTTGTTGTAGTTGTTGACAATTATCGTGCCTGTCCTTGGCACGAGAGCATTATACACTAATGTAAATAGACGGACATGAGTTTATTTGGTGTACACCGTACACTTGCGATAACTCTGTGTCTATCTTTGGATTTGTGCATTGTTTGAATACTTTTTTTGCTTGTGCAAATTAAAATAAATAAAAAGAATTAATTTTATGATTTTGAACATTTTAAATCGTTTTCAGTAAATTATTATTTCAACTTTAAATGAACTGTTTGAAATGTTTTGAGAAAAAGTGCACTGCACTGCACTTTGAAAAGACGAGCGCTTAATGATTGAACAATATTTTGAAAATATTGTTCATCTTATGTTCATTCACTAGATGGTAGCACTGTTGTTGATTTGAGTATGTTGTTCGAGTTGGCATTGAACCGAGTGAGGCCGCGGTTAGACAATAGTATATAGCCTCAGCGTTAGAGTTTCAACACACAAATCAATGCAATCAAACTGACGGCTAATGCAGATTTGGGTGGTGGGTTCAGAAAATTATTTTCATATTTGATTATATATTGCTAACGCATGAGGCCACTGAATTACTAACCGCGGCCTGTGAGCCGATTACAGCACAACACAAACCGACCCACCGAAGCTCTCTCTCTCTCTCTCTCTCTCTCTCTCTCTCTCTCTCTCTCTCTCTCTCTCTCTCTCTCTCTCTCTCTCTCTCTCTCTCTCTCTCTCTCTCTCTCTCTCTCTCTCTCTCTCTCTCTCTCTCAGCTGTGGATGTTCGACGCACCGATGCACCGACCAATATAGCGACTCACCGCCCGGTGCGTCTCATGCGTCGCATCGCGTGAACGCAAAGGCAATATTAATGTCATGATCAGATTGGCGGCGGCAAAACACAATATATTTGGAGGAGCGAACGAACAAACTCACGCCCGAGCGAAGCGAGGGTGTGAGTTTGTGAGTGAACGAGTCCTCTGGCGCCACTTGATAGGAAAAGGCTTGTGCAGAGGATTGTGGCTATATGGTTCAATGAATCGGTCTGAAAATTTTACACAATGTTCTGGTTGGGGTGAAGTTGTGCCTTTTGGCAAATAAGTCAAAGGTCAACGGAGCAGCGATTTTTCAAAAAATAAATCAAATTTTGTATAGAAATGTGTAAGGACCGAGTGTCCACAGTGGAAGTACAAAACGCTGTGTGGGACACAGACAAGCACAGACACCGGGCAGCGCGCCCGCTGTGCGCAAAGAGGTTGCGCAGTGGCAAACACACACACACACACACACACACTGGAGTGCTGTGATTCACGTATTGGGTGTGATTGTGTTAACTTTTGGCCAAATTAAATACTGTTGACTGTATCTGTTCATAAACATTGAACCACGATCAAGACATGTACTTTGCAAGTGTGATCTATTAAATCGAGTAAACACAATTCGAGCTTTCTTTCCCCACCATCTAATACACTTTCAATTAAAGCACATCTAATTTACCTAATTATTGGCAAAGCACTGTTTTTGGTGCAACTTAAAGTAATTTGAAATAAAAACATTAAATGCTTTCATTAAGTTATTCAAGTTGTGATACAGCACAATTGTCAACTACAGGGTACTATTTTTACATCTGTACTTTATGGAGAATACAAATTAAATTATGTAGTTTAGAACATATAAAAAGAATATATTTTGCTGGTTGCGATGGTGGAAATGTGTTCACAGAACATTCAATTCGATTACCTTTATGATGTAATGTCTTATTTAGTATTTTCCAAGGATATTTTACTGTGTTTTTTTTATATTTAGATTGTGTCCTATTATGAGTATAAAGCTTCAAACTCATGAAACGGAAGACTAAAAAGATATTTTTGTTATATATTGATAGTAATTTCTAGAATGTACTATTTCTGCTTTCTAGAACTCTCTTGATGATTCTTTTGGACTATTTTGTGCTTTACTACTAAACGTAAAATTCTCTTTCATTTCGAGAGACAGAATAATTTTCTTCAGTCTAAAAGATTTCAATTGTTTTCATTTCTAAAAACATTTTACATGTGGTAATACCGTTCAATATAATATTTGAACCGATTTAAAGGCATTTCTTATCTTTTTAATCAAAAAACTCAGTGGTTCCGTTTTTGGTTGGGACGGCATACAATTATAATATTTCCTTTACAGATTAAAGTTACTCAAACTGAAAGACGAGAAGTAATTTGTTTCTGAAGATTTTTAGATTATTCAATTCAACTCGATTGTGAGCTGAAATAGTGTTGTTCCAAAGCAGGGAAATAGACTTTTTGTATATAGAAAATAATATATGAAAAGCTCTATTCTGGTCAGAACTAGAGGATTTTTGTCAATTATCCTGTGTTACAAAAATATGTATGCCTAAATTATCGCTCACTGTAAAGAAAGTAAAATATTACAATACTTTTTCTATAGGCTATACCGTTTGCTCCGACTTTACGCCATCGGCGTCACTTATTACTAGTTATATATATATATATATTTATACATGTACATTTATAGCCTCACTAGACACAAAAACAGTGTGAATCCCATAGTGACTGTGTGACAGAACAAGCACATCACGCACATCACATCACCTGCAGGTGGTAGTGTTGGAGAAGCACTGATTATGAACAGTATATGACAGATAGTAGTTCTCCAATCGACTAATAGTAGTGTAGATATATAACGGTGTCAAACAGCCCTGTGGTAGCCATTTTCTCACTACTAACTAGTCGTGAACACAACAAACCAACCAATTGACAATTTTTTTGGCTGTAAAATGCTTTCCCTTCCCCGATCACTTGGCACCTCGGACGATCACTTTCTCATCCTACATAAATACCCAAAGGCTCGATGTACTTTGCTCGGTCCGGCCAAAATAGGCGAAGCCGTGGTGGCCTACAACCGCTACAATCTCAACCTCGACTACCACCAATTTGACCCGTCGGAGGTGAGCATCAAGATGGACGAGGATTGCACCGGAATGACCATCACCGGCAAACGAGTGGTCAAGAGCGAGGATGGTAGCCACTATCAGTACCGAGAGTATGTCAACCGCTTCACCCTACCACCCGAAGTCGATGGCGAACAGCTGAAGGCACAACTCGACCAGACAGGAATGTTGCGTATTGAGGCCCCACTCAAGGAGCAACACAAGACCGACAAGGCGCGCCACATTCCAATTGAGTTGGTCAAAAAGTGAACACCCCCCACTCCGTTATGGGACATATGTCATTCGAATCATGTTGTCATTATACATTCTCTTACTTGCTTGTTAACTAGCTCATAAATAAACTGATTTGCATTTGAGTTGTTCTGCTTATGTTATCACTATAGTATAGTTCAGTTTAGGAATTTGATCCTGCAGTTGAACCAACCGTTGATGGCGTATATGATAAAGATGGTTTAGTTTCAAGTTAAAACTTTGAACACATTAGAGCGCCAAAATCGATAATACTCAGTCAAGCCTCATATGCTGTAACTCGCTCATATTATTAACAGGAAAAATCCAAAGTACACTGTTGAGGCAGCCACTGTGTTAGCGCACTGCATTCGTTTGTCTATAGTGCATCGTATATCGTACTATGGTGATGGTGATACGTGACAGACAACACTGTGAGCTCGATCCCAAAATGAAGTGTGCTTGTGCCACTAGCCACTAATCAATGTGCGCCAAAGTAGTCAACAAACAGACTGCACCGCCGCCGGTTGCAGTGTAGAAGTACACGTCAAAGAGTGAGCTACATTAGAGCAATTTAAAGTAAAACTTAGGTCAAAAATATCAAAAGGCCTGGGTCGGAATCTCTTCTTGGTGGTGTCAGAAAAATTCCAGATTTTTTTGGAACCATTTGGTAGGCACACAAATTTGCGCAAGCCATTTGAAATTTCCAGTCAAAATGATGGGAGTTTTGTGTATTTTTTGTAATTAATTTTTAAAGCCCTATTATTGACTAAATTATACTAGCAAAAGTTATAATCCAGAATCCTAATGGACTCTAGAATATTCTCTCAAATTTTGATACCATTCGAAGTACATCTGGGTTAGTTCCATGGCTTTGGGACGGGGTCAAAATGATAAATCTCCAAAAGTTGCTGTTTCGCTTATGCATTGGTGATTTCATAGCGTATTTAAATTAAAAAATTGCATATTTGTATTTGTATGTTTTGGAAAATATTTTTACATTAATTCACAATTGTTTTTTTAAGAGAAATTTGTTTCCTTTGGAAAGTTATATCTGGACATTTGAAATACATACATTATCGATGTAAGCAACCACCATTTCTGGTGGACCTGACCGAGCCCAGAGAATGTGATTACCGGCCATGTTTTTGCTTTCGCGTCACGTAGGGCTAATTCAAGGTGCCGACTGTCAAAAGCTGAAGATCCTACCGATCATCCCCTCGATTCTTCAAACGCAACCAGGACTGATTATTGTCTCAAAAGGACTCACACCAGGTCGAGGATGGCACTAGATAGTAATTGGCGGAGTGCCAGGATGCAATATCACAGTTTTAAGAGGAGACATTTGGTCCCTTTGTTGGTACCCAACTGGCTGGCTAAGGGGTCACTGGCCTATTCATTCGTCCCTGAAATGGGAGAACACGGTTAATTGACATTTTAGATATAGATTCTTAAAATACGATTTGCAGTTGTTAGCATGACTGATGTTTTCTGATTAGTAATGCAGTAACTTATATCTTCTAAATCATTTTGCATCCCGTAAATAATAAGTTGATAAATCGTATTAAGATAATTTTGAACTCTTCTTAATTACATCTCAGAGCAATTGAAAAAAAATGAAAATTTTAAAAAATCAAAGTGAATGTCATAAACTACTCCAATGCACTACAAGCTAAGCCGCGATTTTTGGCGATTTATCATTTTGACCCCGTTTCAAAGCCATGAAACTAACCTAGATGTACTTCAAATGATATCAAAATTTGTGAGAACATTCTAGGGTCCATTAGGATTCTGGATTATAACTTTTCCCCTAATATTTTAGCCATTAAAAGTGCTTTAAAAAATATTTACAAAAAGTACTTAAAACTCCCATCATTTTGACAGGAAATTTCAAATGGCTTGCGCAAATTTGGGTCCCGACCAAATGGTCCACAAAAAATCTGGAATTTTCCTGACACCACCAAGAAGAGATTCCGACCCAGGCTTTTTGATATCTTTGACCTAAGTTTTACTTTAAATTGCTCTAAGCTACATATACATTTTTGTGAGTTTATGCCTTAATCACGTGATATAATAAATTTTTCTCAATTTAACATATTTTTTTTGTTGAACTTAAAAAATCTAAATCTCGTTCTAATTTGAAAATTGAATTTTTTATTTTCTTTGAATTGGTTGTTTGTGCAAATTTAGTTTCACAAAAAAAAGAATAAATTATGATTTTAAACTTTTTAAATTTTAAATTTGCAGTAATTTTTTGTTCTCATCAAAATGAACCATAATTTGCAAATATCCTCATCGTATGTTCATTCACTAGATTGTGTGAGACCGTGTAATGTTTGCTTGTCCGTTTGTTCTTCCTCCTCCTCACCGCCATTCCACTTCTGCACCTGATTCGAACCAAACAGCACAAACACCAAAGCTGCCACAGCGAAAACGCTCGCCGCCAAGTAGAACACATAATTCCATCCTCTCAGTGTTCGTTCCTCCAAGTCTGACCCAATGGTTGCATCGCCCACCACAGCATTCAAAATCAATCCGACCACCATTGGCGCCAGGACACCAGCAAAATTCGCCACACAATTCGTAATGCCCATGAGTGTTCCAGCAAAATTCGGTGACATGTCCACATGGGTGACAAAGAAGCCCTCCATGAACATTCCATCAAGTCCGAGTGCCAAAATGAGTAGAACAATATTCCAGAGTCGATCACGTCCAATCAGAGTTATCAACAGTAGACACGTTCCCGCACCAATGAAGGCTGCACTGTTGAATGACTTTCTCAGTGTGGCCAAGGTGAAGCGTTTGCTAAGGAAGAGACGATCACAGAGAAATCCCATGAACTGGCCACCAAGGCCTGACTTAGCTAAGTATATATACAGTAAAGCATGCTCGATTGTGTTATGTTCTTGATTGAATTGCATTTCGCCAATAACACCAAACAATTGATTGTGTTGTTTTTTCTACTTATCAATTATTCATAATTGAATTAAAATAATGAAACGATAAATCCTTCAATGTACAGTAAAGTGCCTATAATTCGAAATTTTTCCGCAGTCAACTTTGGATTTTGATTTCGAATTACGAATTACGAGAGTAGGCCAAGTTTATTTGTCAATTGATTTTTATTTGGAATAAAGCAATTTGAATTCAAATAAATATTTCAATGTTACAAGTTTGCAGCAATTTTAAATCAACTGCATCCAATACATGAGAAATTCCATGTACATAAAGATAAACTAAATTGAAAGAAAACATCAAATTAAGAGATATAAGAAATGTACCAGACAGCCAAACCTTAAAGAAGGAGAACATTGTGATCAGTCCAAAGCAATGATAAGTGAGACCATAACGCTTTTTGGAAATGAACTTTTCAATGTACTGCGCCATTGAGAGCTGATCTCGAATATTACAGAATTTTGCTCGGCAGTACAAATGAATAAATAGTTTAATGAATCGATGAATTCGCTTTGTGTGCATTGCCGAGAGAATGTGATAGACGAATATGGCGAAAGTTTGATTCAAAACGAGCGCAAAGCCAAAAAATTGGCCGATTACATTAAATTTTCCAAATAGTATTGAAATTACCAGAAAAGTGTTAATTGGCAGGATGATTGATTGCACCACTAGCATTATCTGACCATACATTTTGTTGAACGTCAATATTGTCACCAAACTCTTGGTGTGCTCCTTTTTGAAGGCATAAAGATTGAATTTGTTTTTGCTTGATAAACACAAAAACTGTTCAACTTGTTTCAGACGAGTGAAAGAAATCACCGAGAAAGAGAAAAAATTTGCAGCAAAATTGAAACACAACATTGCATAAACAGCCAAGGCGAAGCAACTCAACAGACAATTTAAAAGCATTAGTAAAGCGATTGGAATTCCAAGGATGTTTGTTAAGATGAAATGCCAATTTTGATAGACAAAGTAGCACCAATAAGAAATGCAACTTGCCATAAACAAACCTAAAATCAAAAAATAAATTAATGAAGGATCAACAACTTAAATTGACCATTTTACCCATCATGAGTATGAAGAATTGCATAACATGAAGATGCTTTGTCACCAATGTGCGCACTAAAATTTCTGGTCTTTCACTTTTGGTTGGCTCATTCAAATTGTGATTGCGAATGAAGAAATTGTTATTCTCATTGTAAAGAATTTGTGGAATAATACGCAAGATTGAATAATATTTGCGGTAATTGAACAAATACAAACTTTTCAGCAAATAGATTGTTTGAAGTGCCATTGTGACACACACAAAATTGAGCGCATTTGAAAGTCCAGCAATTGAAATGAGATCAAACTGAACATCTCGAATGAAAGCATTTGTGGTCACAGTGCCCAGCAAGCCAAAATGGACTGCCTTGACGATCAAATAAATAATAATAAAATAAATTTGATACTTGCTTGAACCATTAGGCGAAGCTGCAATACTTTCGAGTACTTCAAAGTAGTTTTTGTAATTTTTATTTAAATTCCAAAATCTAACATAATTCACCAATGCCGAATAATCGGGCAATGATGCTTTGCTTCGAAGATTTAAACATATTTTTGACAATGAAAACATTTTTAATTTCACTAATTATAATTGTGATGTGAATATTGTAAAATAATTCAGCTTTTTTATTTTTTACTCAAGACAATTTAAATTAACAATTTAAAAACTTTAAAAATTGCTCAAAGTTTTAGGTAAGTAATTTAACCAAATATAAATTATATTTAAATAAAATAAGTTATTTTACTACTACATTGAAGTACATTAGTTTCGCTAATTAGAAAATTAATTATTTACTTAACAACATTAAATTTGAAAAACTTTTAATGTCATATCTCATTTGTCAAGGCTGTCAGTAATAAACAAAATTATGGAATAATTTTTATAAATTCAACTAAAACACGCAATTTGGTAGTTAAAATATGATAAAATTTTAAGTCAAAGACAATTTAAGGTCATTTTTAAATGAATACGCTAAGGAAGGTGAAAAATGTGATTCGTCAACAACAATGAAATGTGAGCCTATAACACTTTTTGAAATCAAGTATTCTGAATCTTAAATATAATGAACAAAGCAATTAATAGGTATTTTCAAACATTTACTAATATTATGAGAGCAGATTTATTCGTTAGAGCTAGCGACCGTGCGCTAGGCAGACAGGACAACAAGTGAGAGGAACAGGACATAGGAAAAGTCTATTTACATGCCTTACAGTCTAGGGCTAATTCACATGGTACGTAATTCTATTTACACTCAGTTGGGTCACTCATAACACTCCCCCTTGACCCCAACTATATCTGATAAGGCCAATTTCGCCTTTGCAGGAGTCAGCGCTTTCGTCAGGTAGTCGGCCCTTTGCTCGTGAGTCTTCACATGGTTGACATCTAGAAGTTCTTTGAGTAGATTATCCTTCACGAAGCAATATCGGATATCGATGTGTTTGGCATCCTTTGATGGTCGATTTTCATACATCGAGATTGCAGATTTGCTGTCACACAGTAGGTTGAACTTCGTGATGTTCTCACCAAACTCAGCAACAAGACGGGTAATCCATAGTCCTTCAGAGACAGCTTTCGACAGTGCGTAGTATTCAGCTTCGGCAGTGGATATGGCAACTTCGCCTGCTTGTTTCTTACTCAGCCATAAGACACTGGATCCAAATAGTTGGACGAGTACACCAGTGATTGACTTACGGTCTGGGAGCACTCCATGGCTGGCATCGGAATATACTCGCATTTCTTTGTTGCCATTAGAACCAAGGCTCAATCTTATGTTCTTGGTTGTCTTAACGTACTTGAGTAAAGTCTTAGCGGCATTCCAAAGAGATAGGGTTGGTTTCTGCATGAATCGGGACAGGTAGTTTAGGCTGGCAGCAATATCGGGTCGTGTTCGACATGAGATGTATTGCAAACTGCCAATGAGATTTCGGACAGGCAAGTCATAATTGACCTCTTTTTCAGGGAATGGTACGAACTGCTGAAGAGGAGTTGCAGTTTTGTCGTTGCAATCAGAAAGACCGTATTGTCCGATGAGTTCATCGATGATATGTTCTTGGTTCAGGAGGAACTTTCCATCTTTATGTTCAATGTCAATTCCACAAAATCGTTTCACTGGACCAAGGTTCTTTAGTTTGACTTCTTTGTTCAGCAATTCAGAAACGAACATGATGTCTTCTTTACGTTTGGCCAGCGGAAGAAGATCATCAACATATAGTAGTACAAAGAGTTCACGCTTCTGATGGATAAATAGGCAGGGATCATTGTTGCTTGAAGTAAAGTGATTCTTCTTCAAGATGCCCGTGACATGATCAAACCAGCATCTTGAGCTTTGCTTCAATCCGTAGAGACCCTTCTTCAGTTTCAATACCTTTCCAGGTGATTTGAATCCCTCTGGTAGTTCAACATAAATCACCTTGTCAAGTTCTGCATTCAGGAAGGCAGTCGTCACGTCGAAGTGGTAGACAAGATAGTTTCGTTTAGCAGCTATTGTCAGTGCGAGTCGAATAGTAGAAAAGTTAACTACAGGAGAGAATACTTCGTTGTAGTCAATTCCTTCCTTCTGAGTATAGCCCTTGGCCACGAATCTCGCTTTGAATAGTTCCTTGTTGTGGTCAGTATCTTCCTTGATGTCATAGACCCATTTAGCTCGAAGTATATATAAACTTGTCAATTTCCCGCTAACCAGACACGCCCCTTTGACTCGGGTCCAGGGTAAAATGATGGAACTTTCCGCTAGTCCTCCTAGGGCCTTTTTGAAACTTCCGACCCCAGTAGGTCTCGAGTAGCACCAGCACACTCCGAGAAGATCCAAATTGGACGCCCCACAACTGTTCCAATTGGATTACCACCGATGCTAGGTCTCGTTGAATAGAGGAATTGTTTATTTGCACAATAGAGATTAGAATACAACAAAAATACGGGTTCAATCAATTGATAACGTTGACGATGGAAAAGTGACTCTTTGATGATGATGATGACTTCTGCTTGACTTCTTTGGATTCCACTCGGTTCTTTGACTTTCAGAATCGATGGAACCACTGAGACTTGCTTATCGGGTCGAAACTGCTCATCACTGGTGTCAATCGAACGACACAAACTACACAAACAGACTAGATCGATTGGCCAACAAGTTAGGTGCACTGCAATCAACACCTCAACTTAAAACTTGACAACTTTCTTTTACTTGGGTGACAACTTATATAACTTCGGTTTTCTCCCTCTTCTTCTTACTTTGATGTCCTTGACTACTACACATCGCGGTGTACATACATTCGCTGCTTCATTGCTTTGCTTCGTTCACTTTTCGGTCAAACGTATCAAGCGTTAAACTTACAATTTAGAAATGTTACAAAATTAACAAATTAGCAGTAATAGATCGCTATCTAATTTCACAAGAAAAACATAAAACGCGCATCTGCTGAGTTCGCCGTTTGAATGTACTTTCTCGATCTGAACATTTTCAATTAACTTTTTATGGATTTGTCCTTACTAAACTAATTAAATGTTTCAATTTTCAATTTCGCGTGCAATCCAAAAATCCCCAAAATAAAACTAATTTCAAGGATATCGCAAAAATGAACACAACATTACATATATTCTTGGCTTCGCTAATGTCAACTACATCTCCAGTCTCGTGGTCTTTCAAAGCGTTCCATTCATTTAGCATTGCTTCAATCCAGTGCTCTGATTCAACAGCATTGACTGCTTGTAGATACGTTTTGGGGATTTCAATATGTTTCTTGACATAGAACGCGTTGTTTCTGAATCTAATTGGCATAACTCCTCTGTTGATTCTGGTCGGGCGATTCAGATTCAATAAGTTCAATCCATCATCAATTGGTTCAGCTTCTTCTACGTCAATGTCAACATTTTCATTTTCTGATGGTTCAAATAAGGTTTCAATGTGATTAAATGAGTCAGTGGTTGGTTGGGTTTCTGTTGATGATGAGAGGTCAGGTTGGATTAGGTCAGTATCGAGTTCCTCTTCCAGGAATAGATCAAATCCCATTTCTCCTTCTCCCTCCCGGTGACTGGCAAAGTTCTCGTCAGTAAGTTGCTTCCAGTAGAATTTGTCAGTCAATATTTTCACATTGCGGGAAATAACAATTTTTCCAGTCTTAGGATCAAATAATCGGTGAGCCTTGAAGTCTTGAGCATAACCCATAAAGATCATTTTCTGTGAGGTAGGATCAAACTTGTGTCTTTGTTCACGCGGTACCCAATGGTATGCTATAGCGCCGAATGGCTTCAGGTCTTCAATTTTGGGCTCACAGTTGTGGAATAGTCTGTATGGAACTTCCTTTGTGGTGGTGTGGGGAATCATGTTCGTGGTGTATGCAGCATTCGCGATTGCTTCAGTCCAGAATCTATGTGGAGATCCACTTTGGATCAGTCTACATCGAGCTTCCTGAACTAATTTCTGAATTGTTCGTTCACTAACGCCATTTTGTTGGTGGCAGTATGGAACAGATTTCTGGTGCATGACGCTCTTTTCAATTAGATATTGGCGAAACTCGCCACCGAGATATTCTTTACCGCAGTCAGTTCGGAGTTTTCTGATTTTCTTTCCGGTGACACCTTCACTAAATTGTACGTATAGGTCAAAGTACTTGACCGCATCACTTTTATTTTTCATTGCAAACACCATGATATATTTTGAATAATCGTCAACAAATACAATGAAATATAGTTCTCTATTATGACCCGGAGGCGTAATTGGGCCACCAATATCGGAATGGACCAATTCTAGTGGTTCCGTGGCTCTACTTTCAGATGTCGGGTAGGGCTGTTGTTTCATTTTCCCTTGAAAACATGTGTCGCAATCGATCATATATTCAATGTTCACATTTGGGTATGATCGTTTAATCAACCCGGTCCTAGTTTTTCCAGGATGGCCAAATATGGCATGCCATGTCTCAGTATTCACAGCATTTGCTACAGCATTTGCAGTAAATTTCGGGGCAACTTCTTTGCTTTTGTTGTTTGACATGAAGTTGACAACGTAGATTCCATTTTTGGCAACTCCCACAAGTACAGTTTCATTGTCCTTCATCACAAAAGCTTTGTCGCGAACAAAAAGCACTTTGTAGCCTTCTTTACATAGGCGATTCACAGATATCAGGTTGCCGAAGAAGTCAGGGATGTATTTAGCATTAGTCAATTTTAGGCTAGAACATCGACCAGCAACTCTTCCAGTGATCGTTGCATTACCTCGTCCAACAATACGAGAGGTAGATTTGTTAGCACAGTTCACGTAGTCATTCATAGGTTTTAAATTTTCAAACAAACTTTTATCCTTGAGGAAAGTGTCAGAAGCAGCAGAATCAAGGATACAGCATATATTTTCTGTTTGTCCAGCAAAACACGAGTAATAAATGTCAAGTTTGTTTATTTCATCATTAACTTTACAAATCTCGGAATCTTCTTCCGAGTCAATAGGTTCACTGTCAACGTGAGCAGCAACTTTACCCTTAGAGGTTTCCTTTCGCCAAGAATTTTCAGAGTTCTTGGGACGTTCACGAGGTGGACTGGGACAGATCTTGGAAATATGTCCCTCTCCGTTGCAGTTGTAACATTTTACGAGCGGGTTCGAAGCATCAGCACGGCGATCAGATTTGTTGGCCACCATTGCAGTACGTCCTCCATTCACACGAGCAATCTTGAGGCGGCAAACTTCTGCGAGAATTTGCTCCTTCACATTCTCGTAATCAAAATCCACGTTAGTCAAGATTTGCCGAAGACCATAGAGTTGGTTAGGAAGGCCATCCAAAAATTTAAGACGCATCAGCTCCTCAGAAATGCCAGTCTTGTGTACCATAGACTGTCGTCGAATCTCCTTATAATCCTTAAAATAATTTTCTGGATTATCAATATCCATCTTGATAGCCATCCATTTCGAGAGGATGGTCAATTTCGTTGCTTTAGTAGATTTCTCATATTTGGCTGTAAGCCACTTCCAGAGTTTAACGATGTCGTCAATGTCGCAGTTATCGGCAACAGCTTCACCTAGGATACTAGGATCAATATTCGTCATGATCCTTTTCCCAGCAAGAAGAATAGCCTCATCGTCCGGTTTCTTCTTTGCATCGGTATGGTTCGGATCGAGGACATGCCACACGTGGTCAGCTTTCATGACCATGGCAACAATACTTTTCCACACGAACCAATCAACGTCAGCTTTCAGCAGTGTAATTTCCTGGTTGGGAGCCATGGTTGCAGTGGGCGATAAGTCACATAATCTATTACGAGAGCAGATTTATTCGTTAGAGCTAGCGACCGTGCGCTAGGCAGACAGGACAACAAGTGAGAGGAACAGGACATAGGAAAAGTCTATTTACATGCCTTACAGTCTAGGGCTAATTCACATGGTACGTAATTCTATTTACACTCAGTTGGGTCACTCATAACAACTAATTTACTTTTATATTTTAAAAATTATAACATCAATATATTTTCTCGTATATATTTTCAACTATTGTCGTAAATTATAATTGTCTGAACGTGAGTGAAGACTATCCCTTGACTTTTGGCCGTTTTTGTCGACGATAAGGCTCCGAGGTTTCTGGGCCGATTTGAATGAAATTTTTCAGAGATGCTTAAAAATACATGAATTTGTGCGTGACGTGGTCAAAAAATCAAAAAATTGTTTTTTATGTGTACCTGCCATTCAAATTTCACCACGACCAAACTTCTGATTGGAGGTCCAGTGTTTTTCCTCATGTCCAACAATGAGTGCAACAATATGAAAGTGAGACCAACAATTCATTAGTTCCTCTCAATGACTAAATTCATAGGCAGGTTAGGTGCCGTCTAGGGTTGGGTTTTGGTTAGGTAGGTTAGGTTGGGTAGGTGCCGTGTAGGATTGGGTTTTGGTTAGGTAGGTTAGGTTGGGTAGGTGCCGTGTAGGATTGGGTTTTGGTTAGGTAGGTTAGGTTGGGTAGGTGCCGTGTAGGATTGGGTTTTGGTTAGGTAGGTTAGGTAGGTTAGGTTGGGTAGGTGCCGTGTAGGGTTGGGTTTTAGGCATCAAATGGTTCAAATGTTCTCACGTTCAGACTATAGACCACGGATATAATCCTTGGTCTTACTTATTACACTTTATAAGTTCAAATTTCAAATTTAGCACCCGCAGGGCCCACTAGTTATTTGCTTAACATTTACATTAACCGAAACAAACTTAATGTATGTAAGATACCTCTCCTGTAGGGTATCTTTTATTTTGTCATTTATTGTAACGAAGAATTTATTGTATTGTTGTATTTTATTGTAGTGTACGGTGAGCGGTTGTTTCTTGGGTCTGTCGGTCTAGGCAACTGTTTTTTTTTGTTATTATTGTAACCTTCCGTGCTGTGCTGCCTCATCATCGTGCCTTTCCTCCCTCCGCCGCCTTGCCGTCATCCATCATCATTGTTTGGCGCGCTCTCACTTCCCCCACTGCCCTGCTGATGCCTTCTACAACGAGCGCACTAAGAAGAAAAGGCGCGCAAACAAGTCTCGCGCGCGCGGGAAAAGAACGCGCTCTGGCCCTGCTCGCTTCAGTTCTAGTCAAGACAAATGTCGAAGACGCAGCAACCAATCAAATCGCAGCGTTGGCCGCGCTGGGCGGAGTTTCGTGTTTGTGATTTGGTGGTGTCGTATAAAAAGCAGCAGCACGGAGAGGCCTCTTTGTCTTGTGTTTTTGGATGTCATCCTGCACAGTCCAACGGTCTTTTGTTTTGGCTGTCGTCCTACAAAGTCCACTCACGCTGAGTGTTGCCGTCTCACCAAGAAGCCTCGGATTGCGACTTGGGATAGAACTGCTCACCAGTACATTCTCGTATTCTCGGTTATTGGAATAAAGTTTGCCGTTTCACCCGTATTCTGGTCTTATTCCCCTTATTCATTCGTTTGGGCTCGTTCTGGAATCTTCCCCTGAGAACCAGCACCTTTCATGTATTTGAAAGTTATAGAATTTCCTGAAACAATTTAGACTGGCCTTTCGGCGACTTTGTCGGTTTTTAGTTGGTCGATCAATAGCTTTAAGGTGACTATCACTGGCAGATTGAGATGTTCGTATGTCCAACGGTTTTGAAATGTCCAGTTGGACCCTAATGAAGTATTTTCACTGTAATCATTGAACTGTTGATGCTCAATGATAGTTCATTGGGAATTTTCTGGTTGAGCACTTCTTCCGCCTGAGTGTGAGGTTGTATCACGACCACGAGAACTTCAGTTAGAACATTCTCGACGGTCTTGTGACGACTGTCGCACATGAAAATTTGTATTCAGCGTGATTCGGGGTGTCACTTTGACGTCAGTCGTGTTGTCAACCGCAATGTGCACTGTGATATTTTCACCAGCATAGAAGCCTTTTTTGCCAATAGAGGTATGCCACACAGTCGCCATCTCGTGATCGTCAAACGAAATATTTATATAAGCAATATTTTTTTTTAAATAGTATATCATGTAGTAATGGACAGCCTCACGTAGTAGTATCAATTTTACTTAGTAATACTCAATGTAGTAATATCACGCACAGCCTGTGACAATAGCTGTGAGTGAGAGTGCATGTCTGGTTGGTATTTGCCAGTGCACCACACTGAACAGTCTCGACCGTTTGTTGTCGCTCTTCTTGACAATGCAACATCGAGGTTGTACACGTGCAATTGTAGTGGTTATATATTGCCGCTTCCATCGAACTACCTTCATCCACAAGACAACATCTAATCAAGCATGGTGCAATTTTCCGGTGCACCCAACGGTAGACAACTGTGAGATTTCAGAACACTTCTTTTTCCATCGCTTATTATGTTGGTATTTTATGTATTGTGCTATTGCATCCGAGTGCGCCCACTGGAAACCTTATTGAAATAAATATTTATCAACACTATAACATTTACATGTACAATGTATAATCGTGGGTCTACTATTTGCATGCATGGCCACATTTCTCCATGTTTAAAAGTCACATTTTATCATCAACAGAAAGAAATAATCAATAGTTTTGCCAACTTATTAACATCGTCCTCTAGATATCACGAGTTATTTATAACTTTACAGTAGAGTGCCCCGAAAAGACGATTTGACCGATTTTCATGGGTGCTGTGGTGGGAAAAGTTGTCTTTACATGTAAATAAGACATTTTGAAAGTTTGGTCCAAATCGGGTAAACTTTCACTGATGCTCCTGGAACCCAAAGTTTTCCCATATAAATGATGGGAGAAAACATCAAATTTTCACTGATTTTCTAGATCTCGGTTTCTACGAGAGAAATCTGCATGAATTTGTCGTTATTTACTAATTCAAATACGAGGAATTCAATGGTAAAAACGGTTTGGAGCCTTGGGGCCCTAGGGACCCCGAATCGACCAAGGAATACCAAAAAATAGTGGAAATATCGAGATTTACCAATATTGTCATATGATATGTCAAAATTCTTGGTAAATTAATAGGATATCATTGATTCGGAATATCAGAATGTCATAGAATATTCTGGCCAAATTCTGTTTTGGACCTACAATGATAATTTAGCAATAGTGGTCATGTTGTATGTCAAAATGCTCGTAAAAACAAGTAGAATAAAAGATTTTTGACAACACAGGCAAATAGTGAGAATTAGAGTCTTAACCCAGAATGGGTTAAATGATCAATCATTGATCATATCCTCAAATGGGTCTATGATTCTTATCCCACAATTGGGTTGCTGGTTCTTAACCCAGAATTGGTTGCTGGCACTTATCCCACAATTGGGTTGTTGGTTCTTAACCCAGAATTGGTTGCTGGCACTTATCCCACAATTGGGTTGTTGGTTCTTAACCCAGAATTGATTGCTGGCACATATCCCACAATTGGTTGCTGGTTCTTATCCCACAATTGGTTGCTGGCACTTATCCCACAATTGGGTTGCTGGTTCTTATCCCACAATTGGTTGCTGGCACATATCCCACAATTGGTTGCTGGTTCTTATCCCAGAATTGGTTGCTGGCACTTATCCCACAATTGGGTTGTTGGTTCTTAACCCAGAATTGGTTGCTGGCACATATCCCACAATTGGTTGCTGGTTCTTAACCCAGAATTGGTTGCTGGCACATATCCCACAATTGGTTGCTGGCACATATCCCACAATTGGTTGCTGGCACTTATCCCACAATTGGTTGCTGGTTCTTAACCCAGAATTGGTTGCTGGCACATATCCCACAATTGGTTGCTGGCACATATCCCACAATTGGTTGCTGGCACTTATCCCACAATTGGGTTGTTGGTTCTTAGCCCAGAATTGGTTGCTGGCACATATCCCACAATTGGTTGCTGGCACTTATCCCACAATTGGGTTGTTGGTTCTTAGCCCAGAATTGGTTGCTGGCACATATCCCACAATTGGTTGCTGGTTCTTAACCCAGAATTGGTTGCTGGCACATATCCCACAATTGGTTGCTGGTTCTTAACCCAGAATTGGTTGCTGGCACATATCCCACAATTGAGCCGCTGGTTTTTATCCCACATTGGGTTGTTGGTTCTTATCCTAAAATGTGTGGTCAGGGGGGATTCGTTGTGGGAAACCATTAACCCATTCTGTGATAAGAACCAACGACCAACTGTGGGATAATTTCAAACTATCCATTCTGGGATTAGAACCAACAACTAATTCTTCGATAAGAACCAGCTACCCAACTGTGGGATAAAAACCAGCAATCCAATTGTGGGATAAGAACCAGCAACTCAATTGTGGGATAAAAACCAGCAGCTCAATTGTGGGATATGTGCCAGCAACCAATTCTGGGTTAAGAACCAGCAACCAATTGTGGGATATGTGCCAGCAACCAATTCTGGGATAAGAACCAGCGACCCATTTGGGGATATGATCAATGATTGATCATTTAACCCATTCTGGGTTAAGACTAGTTCGCACTATTTGCCTTATTTGCCAAAATTTTTTTATTTTACTTGTTTTTACGAGCATTTTGACATACAACATGACCACTATTGCTAAATTATCATTGTAGGCCCAAAACAGAATTTGTCCAGAATATTCTGACATTCTGATATTCCGAATCAATGATATCCTATTAATTTACCAAGAATTTTGACATATCACATGACTATATATGTATACATGTTAAATCTCGATATTTCCACTATTTTTTGGTATTCCTTGGTCGATTCCGGGTTCCTAGGGCCCCAAGGCTCCAAACCGTTTTTACCATTGAATTCCTCGTATTTGAATTAGTAAATAACGACAAATTTATGCAGATTTCTCTGGTAGAAACCAAGATCTAGAAAATCAGTGAAATTTTGCTGTTTTCTCCCATCTTTTAAAGGGGAAAACTTTGGGTTCCAGGAGCATCAGTGAAAGTTTACCCGATTTGGACCAAACTTTCAAAATGTCTTATTTACATGTAAAGACAACTTTTCCCACCACAGCACCCATGCAAATCGGTCAAATCGTCTTTTCGGGGCACTCTACTTTACAGGTCAAAGTGAAAATTGATGATTATCTTCATACACGAAGCTTAATCACATTAGTGATAAAACAAAAAATTGAAAAATGAAGCTTTAATATTTTTTGAGTCAAATAACAACAAAAATTCATAAATTATGTTTGCGTAATATGCAAGAAAAGTGAATTTTTTAAATAAACATGCTGAAAAATTTGTTGTTGTTGTTGTGTCTTGTTGTTCGGCTTAGTGCGATCAATTGTGACCCAATCCCGAGATCAAACTTGATTAGCGTCACAATTCTGAGTGACGATTTTGTCGTTATCGACATAACAATAATCGACCAGCAAAAACAATTGGTTGATTTGACTGAGCCATTTCTAGAAAATCCATTAGCCGCACTGGTTCAACGTAAAAATGCCAAATATCTCTCTATATTAGAAGATTTACTCAATGTGGCCGTTTTCATCTTTACAATAACTTTGGTATATCACATGATGATTTTGCTTGATTTAGTATTTCGCTAAATTTGGAACATACCACCACCCACCATTCACTGAATATAATATATTATACACACGTACCGTGAAAGCATCGTCGCCGATGCCAAAAACGATTTTTATTACCAAATGAATGACGACGAATTTGATAATTTATTTAATTAAATTGACTCTATGTATATCTAATTTTTCACCTACTAATAAAGTTATATTCAATTACTAACGTTACATTTTGTATTTTTTCTTTAGAGGCTCTCTCCGTACTTTTAGAAATCAATAGTCTTTCGTTTTCTTATCACAAAACACGTCATTCAGTCTAAAAATGACACTCATAAAGAGGGGCTATCTCATGTCCCTCGTTGCCCACCAATATGTCTGTTAACAAATGACTCATATATGACTATGAACAGACTGACAAAAAAGACAAACAAATGTTATTTTTACCAAAATAAATTTAACCAAGTAAATCAAACTCAATAAACAAAAAATTAGACGAAAATTTATTTAACGAAAAAAATATTTAACCGAAACAAAATAAATTAAACAATTTTATACTAAAAATAATATAATTGCAAAATTACATAAATAACAAACATAAGTAACATAATTATAAGACGAATACTATTTTTTAAAAAAAATATTCTATTTTAATATAATAATTGATTTTAAAAAAATATTAATTAACATAAATGTCTACTTGAATACAGACAACTGCCCAAAAGTCTTGACGATTGGTTTTCTTTTTCGATACTGACGAAAATAAAATTATAAACAAATATTTTCAATTTTTCTTTTGCTTTTTCGAGCTTGGACTCAAGAAGAAATTCTCTTTTTTAGCTTGCTAGAAAAATAAAATAAAATGTTAAAAAGTGAATTTTTAGTGTAAATGTTACTTTTTCATTTAATCCAAATGGTGCTCGTATGTTCTCAGCAATAAGAACAAGCTTCTCTTTGTTTTGCCATGAAAACGGTCGATGCTTGCGTCTGTTGCTTTGCTGCTTGTAGAGTTTGAAGAATCGTTCAATTAACATGGAATTTGTTGGGCAATAGTTGTAGAGTTGATTTCGCTTTGCAAAATTGAGCAATAGTCTCAAACCTGAGTTTTTCTTTAAAACTGCGGCAAATTTCAGTGAGGCGTTCACACCAGACGAGTTTGAACCAACTCCATTCGATTGGGCTGCTTTGTCAAGATATTTCTGGACTTTTACAATAATTTCCTCGGTTTGTGTCACAGTGAGTCTATCCTTTTCTAACATGTTGATATACACTGGAATTAATCTAAAATTTTTATAAATATAATCGATTTGGTTTTTCAAATCGTTACATTTTTCTACAAACAATTTTTTCAGTTTTTGAATTCTTGAAATTTCCGTTTTCGTCTGATTTGACATTTTGGGGGCGACTAATTGTGCAATGAAATTAGAAACTCTAATCCAGTAATGATGATAAAAGTTGACGCAAACTAGCCACGTTCCAAAGCGAGTGTATACAGGATGAGGGGGCAATGGCCCAGCACATTCGTCGGTCGATTCATTGAGTAAATTGGCGCCATCTTCAAATAGAATTTGACCAAAAATAATTCGCCAAATGTCATTGTCAGAATCCAAAAGATTCTCCCATTGTGGGTCAGTTGGATTTTCTAACAATGCATCAATATCAAGCTCGACGTCAGGTGCAATGTGTTCCAACAGTTGCATTGATGGAACTTCATTTGATGCATTACAGAACATGTCGGTCCGTTGATCACTGTTGCACATGACACATTTTAATAAACCCATAAACTTGTACAAGTCCGGAAAACATTTTCGAATTTCTTCTGCGACCAAGTGAAGCCCGTGGGTTACGCAAGTTACATG
This sequence comes from Rhizoglyphus robini, assembly GCA_023373905.1. NCBI lineage: Eukaryota > Metazoa > Arthropoda > Arachnida > Sarcoptiformes > Acaridae > Rhizoglyphus > Rhizoglyphus robini. Next base: position 791,783 of record JAKIJQ010000085.1, read on the forward strand.
AATAATCTCTGGAATTATGTTTTTCATTAATTTTCCAGCTTTCTTCATATAATGCGCCCCGTCAGACACCAATACTTTGATTCGATCGAATGGCACATTTCCACCAGGCCAGACACGAGCGAATGCATCATTGATCAATTTAACGACTTCTTCCCCACTGCATTTGGTCATTTTCTTAGCAATGATTGGATGGCGAAAGCCTGACTCGTCAAGACAACCAATGTAAACTGCTCCAATTGGTTTGCGATTGTCTCGTGTTTCGTCAACCATTAAGTAGAGATCGCGCCCAAGTAAAGTTCCGTGCTTTTCTTCGCAGATTTCTAAATTATTAAAGTAAAATACATAATATTCAAACAAACAAAAATCCACCATAAAAGCAGAATAAGAACAACGAATAATAGAAAACGGAAAATAATTAACATTAAAAATTTATTGAGAATTTTATTTATTTATCAAAAATCGGTACATTACTTTGCCCAACAAATTTAAACAATTTCAAGACCCCAACTGGTTCATTTTTCAAAATGTTTAAAGAATTCTTATTGTTTTTATTATGTTTTAATTTATTTTGTTGCTTAATCTTCGATTACTCAATAAACCCATATGTTGGTTTCATGCGGGAAATTTGCTTGTAAATGGAAGGTTTTCGGATGATGTTTCGAGATATTGTCTCAATATACCAAATGAATAATATAATAGATCACGCAAGTACATGACTCATTTTCCATGAGTATATGAAGATCTAATGAGAGGTGTGTCAGGTGCGAGTGGTGGTTGGTGTTGGAGTTGGGTGTGTTTGGGACCAGTATGGAAAGTGCCGACGCACTAGCTCCTTGTGAGTGTTTGTATCGAGCATTTTCATGCAATTGACTATAATTGGCTGTGAGACTTTTTTGATAAACAGAGTGATAAACTTGATTCATGAAACGATGTTAAAAATTTTATTTCACCAAATTGTCACGAGTCAAACTCGTAACAGGCAGATCGAACAGAACGCGCGTGTGATACACAAATAACCATTTAAGTTTTGGAGTTTCCATTTTTGAAAACTGAATTCCAACGAAACCGTAATAAATAAATTCAATTAAGTTATATATATTTAGATTTAGATATTAAGATATATTTAGAGTGTTTGGACTGATGTTGTTCAATAAGATTTAAGATGTTCAGATAATCGATCATTTGGTTTTTCATTTTTATTTGTTATTTTTATTTTAAAGCTTTATTTTTAAAACAGCAATGTATTTTTAAGAAATTTTGAACACAAAAATGATTCCACAGACTGTTAACGATCGAAACATGCGATTTAGAATAAGCAACTAGTCAGAAAAAATGCTTAACTTGATTATTTATTTATCGAAAATAGCTTTACTGATCCAACTGAACAAAAATGACGTGCAGTGAAGCAAACAGATTATTATTTGTTTTTTAAGTGATCGTGAAACAAATCATCAACCACAATTCACGCTATACATTCTGAAATGTTGTTTTTAGGAATAGAGTCATCGTACCATTTGTGAGGGCTCTTACCATTATATCATAACCTGGAGCTCACTAACCTCAAATGCTAATTTTTCAATGTATATCTCTTCATTCGTAATGTGAAATTCACAGTTGTATTCAGACGTGCTGTTTTTCTGTATACTCATTTACTTTGATTTTGTAAATGCAATTCTGTCAAACTTTATAAATTTATATATTTAAATACTTGAGTTGAAAAATCATAACTTGTACATACATACCTGATATATTTTGAAATGCTTATGGTACAATCAATCGTGGAAATATTAAACAACAAATATTGTTTTGAGAAACGGAAATTATTGGGGCCATTTGTGTCTCATATAAATGTTTTTTCTTTGACTTGTGCAATTTAGAATTATTCCTCTATCAGTACAATTATTAAAATTAAATTTTGTGCATTCCAAAAGGTTTTGTTTCTGTTCCTGGACTAGCTGAAGTGTGTGTTAATTAATTCAATTAGTTAATATTCGGTTATCCAATGTTTCACTGAGTATATGTCTAATTTGAACATTTTAGTGTAAATGGGTTTTAAAAAATATATAAAAAGTTTGCAGATAGACAAAAAAGATAGACGGATGAAAGAGTACAGATAAGAATAAACACTGAAGAATCTCAAATTGGACATACAAAATGATAGGTAAAAGATTAGACACTAAATTAACTTACCATCAAAAAGCAGATTCACCCCATCATGAATGACTGTTCGAGAAGGAACGCGGCCTATTGTCGCAACCATCAATCGATCCGAGTCTGTTTCCACTGAGTAATAAGATTTGCCTGTTTCGATCAGGGCTTGAGCAGCATCTTTTTTATCTTGTTCGGTGTATAGTCGAGATTTAATCTTCTTCTCACCAGTAGGAAGTCTATTTCGTTTCCCATCATTTGGAAATTCTTGAGCTTGTCTGGTCAATTCTTTGATGTGAGTGTCAGATCTCAAGTGTTTGTCCACAGATTGGCGCAGAGTTTCAGGTTTGGCCTCAAATTTTCGAGAGCAAACATTGCAGAACAATTCACCTTGCTCACACCGACCTTTGTCGAACTCGATTTGCGATGAAATCAATATTTCTTCGTGTTTCTTAGTCTCACGAATCATGGATACAGCAGTGGTATTGTGATGTCCAAATGTTTGAACTGCCCTTTTGTTGAGATCGTGTTGATTCGATTTTCCATGTTGAACTATTTTTGAATGTTCAAATGGCAAACTGTCTTCACAGTAGATGCACCTGATGAGTGGACCGTCTGGCTTGATGAAATCATTGTTTGCTAGCAGTTTTTCACGATGACTTGCTTGTTGTTTCGATAAACCTGGTACAGCAGTTACCTTGGATAGGTTTCGGTGCTTGTTGGATAGTTTGTGGCGTTCGAAGTCACATTTCTGTAAACGTTTACTTTCGAAAATATGTTCACACTCATTGCACATCACAGTCGTACACTTTCCTTCACCGATTTTGATGTAGATGCCACTTTTAAGGATGTAGTCGTCGAGAGTTAACTTCTTTGATTTAGACATTTTCAAAAAATAATATTTTAAATTCACAGTAAAATATAATTTAGAGATTTTTCAAAGACAAAATTTAAAGAAATCAATTTAAAATGTGCTGATGCAAAAATATCAACAACACTATGTTAACATGTGGGTTATACTCTCATTCACATTTGTGTGCATTGGGGGATATGACTCATTAATGACAAATTTGTTTGCAGACATTGGTGGGCAACGAGGGACATGAGATAGCCCCTCTTTATGAATGTTACTTTCGGTCTGAATGACGTGTTTTGTGATAAGAAAGCGAAAGACTATTGATTGCTAAAAGTACGGAGAAAGCCTCTAAAGAAAAAATACAAAATGTAACGTTATCAATTACACACGTACCTATACTCTAATTTTAATTTGACATTTCTTCACAAATATGAACTTTTTTCAAGTTACAGGTTAATTTAATTTGTTTTTTAATCCACGGATAAGTTTAAGCACAAGATTAATAATAAATTGATTAATTTGGTCAACGTGATGCAAAAGATGGGTTTTGTCAATTCCAATATAAGAAAGTAAAAATAATTATTATAATTATTTACAGATAAATTGCGGTGATTGGAAATTTCTTGCTGTTAGCAATTGAATGGATTGAACTATGGTCTCGTTTCCGTACGATCAATCGCCACCTCGCGTACCAGTGCACCGAAATTCGTGCATACAATCGCTTTTGGAGTAAACTTCTTACAGTTCAGTTTGTTGTCGAAATGATCACTTTCTGTTATTTGCTGTACTGTTTGCTGTTTTACAAACAGACCATTGAACAGTTTGTGTATTTTCTCTTTTTCCTGATTGAATTTGGTGTGCTGATATTTGCGGTTATTTGGCGCTGTTCACTGGTGGATCACAACAATGATTTGGCTTATGCGGCTAACATGAAGGTGTGCATTCTGTTTCAGTTGCATTTCAAGAATATTCCCATTTGGCAAATGGCCAATGTGAGTGGTTATGTTTGTGTGTTGAATACTTTAACACATTTTTTTGTAATAGATTGATACTATTGCAACTAACCGAAATTTTTCTCGTGCCTGCTTTCGACTCTCCAACAACTATCGACTCGACTCGACTGCTTTCAATATGGTAAACACACAAATAACAAAACCATTTAAATAATTCTTTTAATAATTTTATTGATTTTTCTTTCTGCATAGGCTTTCTACATCATTAGCACTTTCTTCTTGATGATTTGTCGACAAAATCGCCGCAAAATTGTTTTTGGTGCTTGAAATAACGTAAATTTGCACTCTTGTCAGTTGAAATTCACCTACAGAATCTCCATAGCAATATTGTCTAAATGTATGCTAATGACTGGTTCAAATTAAAATTTCAAAACAAATCTATTTAAAAATTCATTGCTCTAACTTTCATGTCATTAATTTACTGACGCATGCAAACTTGTCAGAGTACGCTAATTTCAAATAAAATCATTTCATTTTCCAAAAGTTTATTTGAATTATTAAAAAAATGTTTTGTCGGATATATTGTTTGCTGAACAATAATTATCACGAGAATTGTTTCTGAAATTAACATTTTCCCCTTAAACTTCTCATGAATTTGCCAATCTAAGACATCATTTTGTACATGTTCATGATGTAGGCAAAGTATAGTAAAACAAACTAGAAAAAATGAAAATTGTTAATTCAAACATATTTTGTATGCTGATATGAATTTAAAAAAATTTACAAACCCGAAAAAAATTCCATTTGGTCACTTTTCCGAGCTGTCCCATGGTGAAATAGAATTTGTGTTTTGTATGCAACTGCATATAGTAGGAATTCAATTTTATCTTCCAGCCCAGCTGACTTGGGCCAAGCATGAGAAGTTGTAGCTGATAGAGTGATCGATCTGAGGCGTGAATGTGCGCAGTCATGGAGATGCATAGTCGCGCAGTGATAATGGTCATTGTTAGTAATGTAAGTAAGGCTGAGATAAAGAGTAGCTTAGCCTGGGGCGACATGTTCGTTCGCATGAGGCTTGTTTGCAAATACACACTAAATGGAAAGCAACTGAGCAGTACACTGCAATAAGTTTGCGAAACCATTTTGCGATTAATAAAAATCATATTTTGGATTGCCCATGCGTTCACTCGTAGATAGTGGCGCAGTTTTGATCGTATATCGAGTTGGATTCTTCTTTTTAGTCGACAAGAACACACCAGTTGTTGCATAGAAATGTTCAATTTTGACAATTCTTGCCTCACAACGAACCAATTGAGCACAAAGTAGTTGGCGAGAAAGATTTCAATTGAAAATGCCCTTCTTAAAGCATACAAAATCAGCATCGCATTGTCAACTGAAGCCAACAGTGAATGGCTATATGAGAGACGTTCGAGCGTACTGTGCACAACGTGAATCCATTCAAGGAGACAAAGTGTTGTCACACAATTGTTCAAAATCATATGACATTTCTCGAGAATTGTTGAAAGCAAAATTGTCTGAACTCGTGTTTTCATCGAAATTATTTCTCCATAATAATTTAGATTGTTATTGAATTTTACAGTCGCTCGTACAACAGTATCAAAGCTCCAAATTTGACCAAATTGTTTTATAAACTTTTGAATTGTCTGAATTGGCCATTTGCAATTGAATTTTGTTTCGACACTCGGATTTAATAGCCAAAAGTTTTCGCCATTTTGTACGACTAATTCATGGATTCGATCCGTCATTTGGCTGTCAAGTCGAACGTACACATAGTAGTCCGAATAGAAGAGAAGCAACATAAACGGAACACTACACAGTGGCATCAAATGGTCGGTGGTGAACTGGCGAAATAGTACAGCCAATGAAAAGTCGTACTGTGTCAAATATGTGCCAATTTGTTCGCTTGTCAGCTTGTGACTCGATCCAACATAGTAAAAAATGAAACATCGAATTGAAAGACAAAGCAAATACAGGTAATACAGTGCTTTCGCCACTGCAAGTCGATATCCACTGTTGTTGACAACTACAAACTTTGCTGGTAAATTGGCAGTTTTTGTGCTCATAATTTGTTGGATGAACGTTGAGTTGGGATTTTGATTCTGTGACAAATGTCGTGAAAGCCATGTTTGAATTTGACTTTTAATTAAACATAAAAATTCCATTATTTTTTTTATACTCTCTTATTTTAGCACTTAAAATTGATTTTGTTTTGTTTTGTTGAAATACAGTTATAACAAATGAGGAAAAAACAACTTAAATTGCATTTTTAAATTGTTCAAATATTTAAATTTATAGTAATTTAAATTTAAAATTCTTAAAATTGCGAGAGAAGTCAGGAAACTTTTAAAATGTAAATACTTGAAACCCATTAAATGTAAATAATTGAACACTATCATTTATTATTGTATGTTTAACTTTTGACATTTTTCAACATTTAAATATTTAATGTTTTAAATGTTTTTAAAAACAAAAGTTCAAAGTTTGGTCGCTTGCATGAAAATTTCTATAAATAATCAAACTAAATACTTTCCAGTTAATTTAAAAACTCAAATTCTTGGTTATTTAAATTTTGAGCACAATGTTCGGTACATGACTTTAAACAATTCATAGTTTGCTTGCCAATGTTTCGAGCCTGATGGTATTTAATTTTAAAAAATACACAATTTTTTTGTCTGGTTTAATCTAAATAAATAATAAAAATAATTACCAAGTCCAAAAGTGGCAATATCCCTTATCAATAATAAATATTTTTAATTATTCGTATTTATTCTTTTTCAAATATCAAATTTATATTATTGCTTATATTTTACCTTGCCTTTTAATTTGTCTTTAAATTACAAATTGTTCATTTTTCTAGTTAAGCGTACCATTGAAAAGTCATTTATTTTGCCAATTTCAACACATTACCAAACAAAATTTCAACCAGAATCGGCCGTGAACGTTTAAATTGCATTTTTCATTTGTCAACCACTTTCTTTTAATGTCAACATTAATATATTTAAAAAATATAAATTCAACGTAAAATTTTAAATTTAAAAAATAAATGCTTTTTAATGCAATTTTTTTAAAATCATTACTTATTTATATTTGAATTTAAGTAAATTCAAAAATTTATTCAAATGACAAATTTTCAAGTTGAATTTTAAATTTTTATATTATTTAGAAAAATTAACGTTTTATTTGGCATGTGGTGAGCGCATTTTTATTTTATATTATACATTTTTTATTTTTTATATTACTATTCTTTCAGCTACAAAAATGAACTCCTTGTATCATTCGTCTTTGAATATATTGTCTAAAGTGTTGGAATATGATGCGAAAGATGGTGAGGATGATGGGTTCGGCTGGCATCGACATCGATTTCCACTTTGGCGCATACTTTACTATTTAAACTTTATGAGTCTAACTTTACGGGCAATTTTGCTCACCTATGTGTTGCTCACCTACTCCGAGATGTATGACACATTCGCTCAGTATAATCCAACCCTGGCTACGATGTACGAGAAATACTTTAAAACCAGTATGTTTGGACTATGTCTTGCACCAATGTGTGCACTCACAATTTTCCACGACTATCGTATTTATGTGAAACCAAACCGACTGATGTGGCGTGTCATAGTCTATCAAGTAATGTACGAAAATCAAATTGATTTCTTCAAGTTAAATCCAAACTTAAGAATCAAATGGAACCGGAAGATGAGTCCAATTCGAAATGTGATTCAAGTCAGAAAGTGGCTGCGCAGTATGTGGCTTTGTAAGGATGGCAAGTTTCATTCTCGACTAGAACACTATCCCCATCTGGAGTGTCAAGTGCGAGTGAGAGCAGTGCTCATTGCAGTCTTATGGGAAAAAACTGAAATGGTTTTTCTTATTTTCGGAGGTGAGAATTTTTTGAATGAGGCTGAAACGATAATAAACGATAATTTATGATTTTATATTACAGGCTTTATTCTTACTGTTTTGTTCCTCAACACGCAATCGATTGTGTATCACAACTACAACTGGATAACATTTCTTCTTGGCTCAGCAGATATGTTGGCAATTATTTGCTCAATTGTACATAGTTTTAGAATAACATCATTCACCATTCACTGTATGGTGTTGAGCCTTTTTGTTGAAGAATGTCATCTGAGAAAGCTCAACACTTCACTGTCAGTACTTCAATTGGCACAGTCTCGTCTCGTTTCGGTGAGGATGATTGCTCATGTCCACACATTGACATACTAGTCATAGCGGCGGCAGGCGTTATGAAGCCCTCTTGCTTTTTTATTTTTTAAAGATAAATAACGCCGTTGGCGTGAAAGTCGGAGCGAGATTGTGCGAAACGCCGCAAATATTTTAGTTACATTTAAGGCATATGAGATAGAAGAATCATTCTCGGATAATAAGATTGTGAGACACTCTAACTTTGGGTTTCCATTTAAAAGTTCAACTTATCAATCTAATTCATTTCCTCATCATCATCACACATTCAAACAATTCAAGCAATTCACGCATCGCATTCAGTTAAAACAAATTCGTATCACATAGAAATTTTCGATTTAGATCACACATAACTATGGATCTATGGATCATGAGCATCGTTTAATTCAAATATGGTTACTGACTTCAACCTTTATTGCATCTCCTACCGTTGATTTCAAATGTTTTATGGCTCTCGTGTTTTCATGCTAAAAAACTGTCGCTTGTACATAATAAACAGATTCAAACGATACCCCAACAGCTGAAAATTTTCTCTGATATGTGTTCGGAAAACTCTAATCAAATATGCTCCAAAAAGTAGAATGAACAATTTCGAACCAAAACTAATCGCAAATGGATAATCATTCACAGATTCCGATAGAGAATTCAACCATATTTAAGACTGCACCTCAAGGTCAAAAGATAAAATTATTTGAAAATCCATATTTTGTGCTATTGTTTTTGTCCTTTATCTTTATTGTTCTTTATATTTTCATTTATATTCTCATTGCTAGGTGCAGTAGTGCATTCAAGAGATTTCTAGTTTTCCAATGGGAAACTCTTTTCAAAGATCCAATATAATGTCAAAGGTTGTGTGAGCATTTCCGCAAGGCATATTGGCCAGAAAATAAGAGCAATTTCCACTATTGCCCATTACTAAATACCTCAATGGTTAGGTGGGCATCAACCCATTATTTAAGAAAATTGTTAAAAATCGTGGTCAAACTTAATTGTAATGAGAGCTACTGCAGCTAGCTGCGATAATGCAAGAATTTTTAGCCAATAGAAAATGCAAACAAACACACATAAACACCGGCACTCGAGTCAAATGGTCCGCATCCTACTCCTGAACTCACCTTTGAGTGTGCTTGCTACTGCGCATCTTCTTCACGCACAGCGGGCGTGCGGGGGAAAGAGTGTGCTTGGCTGTGTCACACAGGAACACACATAGTAGTGTTGCCTCTCGGTCTCTACACATTTCTATACAAAATTTTGGATTTTTCTTAAAATCGCTACTTTTTTTACCTTTGACCTTTATGGCCACAAAACTATACAGCACATCTAGACCCCAACCCGAACACTGTGTTAAATTTTCAGACCGATCCATACGGTAGTTTTCCCGGTTTCTTGTACACAAGAAATGACTGAAGTTACATTTTTCTCGGGTATATATCGTCGCTCCCGAACTCACTCACACCTCGCTCGCTCAGCGTGAGTGAGTTCGGTCGCTCCTCCAACTATCGAGTGCAGCAACTGTCAATCCTCAATAATTTGCTTATTCGCAATCGACACTTTCTCTCGTCAGCAATGCAACACAACATTGGCGCATGTGTCATATTCTCAATCTATGTACTATCTGTCATCTTCTTTGTGGACATGCCACCGATTGTTGAATTTGAGGCTTTTATCTCTTTGACACTGATTGCACTGTTCTTTCTTGTTGTGATCTATCCAATGATCAGCATAGTCAAGCATCTCTATGCAGGCGATAAGTATGTGTTTCGATTTATTAACTACCCGTACTTTCGGCCAAACATGATCATTCAAAAGCTCAAATTACATAATTACTATGAATTGATTCACACCGAAAACAAGTTCCATTTTACAGTTGGACACTTTGCTCAAATATCGAATGAGACTGTTTACAAGGTTTGTTTTAAATACTGTTACTGTCGAGTTATAATCGTGAAAGAATTAATTTTTTAATTTTTCTTTTCAATTCACAGTTTCTTTTACTTTATTCAGCATATGTGATGTATTCGTTTAAAATGTTTATTAAAAATAAAGTACACAATAATTGATACTGTTATGTGAGAGTTAGAGTAATGTTAGAGTAAAATTGATGTTAATTTTTAAAAATATTCAAAAAGAATAAACTTATGTATGAGATGAGCTGATTAAAAATAAATTAAAGTTTAAAAATCATATTATATTAATTACATACAATATAAAACGATTTGTTGGTTATTCGGTAGTTGTCAAACAAGCGAAATGCATAACTGTGAAGTAGTCGATTGTGTTGCAGACCTTCAGCCTAGGATATATATATTATATATACTCAAATAAAACAATCAGTTTTGCCCACTAACCTTAATTAAATTTCGCGCTAAAATTGAGCCCTTAATTTGTTTTCTTCTGTAAAGTAGATAGAATATACAATTTTGTCGAGTGATTCTCTTGAAATTGGTGACAACTGCGGCACACTGGTAAACGAGCACAAACTGATCCAACACCAAACCTACTAGTATTAACAAAAGAAGCAAACACAAACCAAAGGACATTTGTCTGAACAGTGCCATATAGAAGGTGTAGCATTGAATTGAAATGAATGATGCAAACAGTAGCGTCAAGTATGGTGACCAGAAACGAGCATATTCACGAACATGTTTGCACAGAATGCAAATTTGTTTGTTTGTTTCCAAGTATTTCACAAAATAACAATTGCAGCGCATTCGGCTTTTGGCCAAACTTTCAGTTCGGAACTTGTTAAGTTTTCCATTGATATCAGTTAATTTGTACAAAAACATTTTCTGTTGAATGGTAACGTATTTACTTGCCAGGATAACATAGAATGGAACCGTGAAAAGATCTTAATTATCGTAAATTAATTACTATTGCAGTGAAATATTTAATTTAATTGAAAAAAAACTTACAGTGAAGTGTATAATACGCGTGAAAAGGATTGAACACAGTCCAAAACACCAGCGATGAGATGTTGAAATTGTAGACTGAATTTAAAAACAGAATATTTACATATGAAAATATAAAATTCCATATAAAAACAACATTTTCCATCCAATAAGCCAAGCGAAGGTAGCGACTTTGAAATGTACATAATCTGTTCACTACAACAAAATCAATGATTTTATCGCCTTTTTGAGGATAAATCAGGCAACGCTCGTCAATCGGCGGATTTATTGAGAATATCACCATACAACCCACAAACAAAAGTATTCCTGTAAGAACGGATGGATGAATAAGAGGCCAAATAGCTTGTGGAGTCATTTGATGGTACATGTTGTATGGACTCGAGGACAGTGCATTCCAATCGATGTCACAGTGAGGCTGTGATTCGCATTCTAAGCCCACTATTCCGTAAAGAACAGTGCCAATGAACAGAAAAAGTGTGGTGACATAGCATTTTCGGATCACATCACAACTGTAATGACAGTCCAGACCAGTGCGAATAACATCGAAATGGTGATTGTGAGCGTAGTGATTCTGTTTGTGCACGATTGAAAGTTTCAATTTGAAACTCTTGAACATTCGCTTCAAACTCAAATGTTGGATTGTTGAGAAATAAATCATAATTTGGGCTGTTGTTTTTAATAATTTTCAAAACAACAAATAAATTTTCTAACTTGATAGCAACTTTTTTGATAAATTTATTTTAAATTTACTTAATCGCTTCATAATTAAAATAATAATCATTAAAACAATAAATTCTTAATTTTTAAATATCTAAATGACATTTAAAATTTCAAATACAAAATTCAAATAACTAATTACGGAAATTTGTTTAGACTTCCAGTAAATCGTTCAAATTAATGCACGAATTAATCAACTATTGACAATTTATTAATTTGGTAAAATATAAATTTAAAAATTTAACTCAGTTCTAAGGAAATGGGTTTAAAAGTCAACAAAAACATTAAAATAAGTTAAAAATTTTCTTGAATTTATCAAACTTTACTTTATGATTAATGTTATTGTTTTTTAGAATAATTTGATTGGAAATTTTTTGTTGAATTAAAAAAAATTCCTAATTAATATTCTTGGAAAAGGTCAATTAATTGTGCAGTGGTCACCCAAAACAAGTTTGGCTTTTTAAATGTATCAGTAATTACAAATTTGTAATCAAGAATGGAAAAATATAATTAAAATGTAATTCTCTGTCAATAAAACAAAAATTTTTCAAATTTCATATTGAGTTTATAATTAGAATGTTTTTTAGCGAGACTCTTTTAGAGTCGTAAGCTTATGCTATTGCCATCGTGTCTGTCTGTCTGACCGTCTGTCCGTCTGTCTGTAAACCTTTGTCCATATTCTGAGAGAACCGTAGACCCTAAAATTATCAAATTTGGCAAACATACACTTGGGCCGATATGTAATCGACTAGTCAGACCAAAACTGGGCGCCATGGATCATGACGCCCAATTCTGGTGACAAATGTATTCTGAGAAAACCGTAGATCCTAAAATTACCAAATTTAACATACATACACTAGGGAGTATATGTAACCGAATAGTCAGACCAAAACTGGGCGCCATGGATCATGACGCCCATTCTGGTGACAAATGTATTCTGAGAGAACCGTAGACCCTAAAATTATCAAATTTGGCAAACATACACTTGGGCCGATATGTAATCGACTAGTCAGACCAAAACTGGGCGCCATGGATCATGACGCCCATTCTGGTGACAAATGTATTCTGAGAGAATCGTAGACCCTAAAATTACCAAATTTAGCATACATACACTAGGGAGTATATGTAATCGAATAGTCAGACCAAAACTGGGCGCCATGGATCATGACGCCCATTCTGGTGACAAATGTATTCTGAGAGAACCGTAGATCCTAAAATTACCAAATTTGGCATACATACACTTGGGCCGATATGTAATCGACCAGTAAGACCAAAACTGGGCGCCATGGATCATGACGCCCAATTCTGGTGACAAATGTATTCTGAGAAAACCGTAGATCCTAAAATTACCAAATTTAACATACATACACTAGGGAGTATATGTAACCGAATAGTCAGACCAAAACTGGGCGCCATGGATCATGACGCCCATTCTGGTGACAAATGTATTCTGAGAGAACCGTAGATCCTAAAATTACCAAATTTGGCATACATACACTAGGGAGTATATGTAATCGAATAGTCAGACCAAAACTGGGCGCCATGGATCATGACGCCCATTCTGGTGACAAATGTATTCTGAGAGAACCGTAGATCCTAAAATTACCAAATTTGGCATACATACACTTGGGCCGATATGTAATCGACCAGTAAGACCAAAACTGGGCGCCATGGATCATGACGCCCAATTCTGGTGACAAATGTATTCTGAGAAAACCGTAGATCCTAAAATTACCAAATTTAACATACATACACTAGGGAGTATATGTAACCGAATAGTCAGACCAAAACTGGGCGCCATGGATCATGACGCCCATTCTGGTGACAAATGTATTCTGAGAGAACCGTAGATCCTAAAATTACCAAATTTGGCATACATACACTTGGGCCGATATGTAATCGACCAGTAAGACCAAAACTGGGCGCCATGGATCATGACGCCCAATTCTGGTGACAAATGTATTCTGAGAAAACCGTAGATCCTAAAATTACCAAATTTAACATACATACACTAGGGAGTATATGTAACCGAATAGTCAGACCAAAACTGGGCGCCATGGATCATGACGCCCATTCTGGTGACAAATGTATTCTGAGAGAACCGTAGATCCTAAAATTACCAAATTTGGCATACATACACTAGGGAGTATATGTAATCGACTAGGCAGACCAAAACTGGGCGCCATGGATCATGACGCCCATTCTGGTGACAAATGTATTCTGAGAGAACCGTAGACCCTAAAATTATCAAATTTAGCAAACATACACTTGGGCCGATATGTAATCGACTAGTCAGACCAAAACTGGGCGCCATGGATCATGACGCCCATTCTGGTGACAAATGTATTCTGAGAGAATCGTAGACCCTAAAATTACCAAATTTAGCATACATACACTAGGGAGTATATGTAATCGACTAGTCAGACCAAAAACTGGGCGCCATGGATCATGACGCCCATTCTGGTGACAAATGTATTCTGAGAGAACCGTAGACCCTAAAATTATCAAATTTAGCAAACATACACTAGGGAGTATATGTAATCGACTAGTCAGACCAAAACTGGGCGCCATGGATCATGACGCCCATTCTGGTGACAAATGTATTCTGAGAGAATCGTAGACCCTAAAATTACCAAATTTAGCACACATACACTAGAGAATATATGTAATCGACTAGGCAGACCAAAACTGGGCGCCATGGATCATGACGCCCATTCTGGTGACAAATGTATTCTGAGAGAATCGTAGACCCTAAAATTACCAAATTTAGCACACATACACTAGAGAATATATGTAATCGACTAGGCAAGTCCACTCTTGCAATTGAACTTTTCCGGAACACAATGCATCTCACGATATTTGATTCGGTCATCTCATTTAGCAGAACCAGGTACTCATCGATTCGTTCAGCGATTTGACTGGCAGAGATGCCATCTGGACCTGGACTTGATTTTCGCTTTTTGGCTACAAACTAGATTTGATCATATGTGATGTACTGGTTAATTGAGATTAAACGACTTTGATTTTCATTAGTCGAAAGTGAGCAGGGACTTGGTTGGGAAAAGATAGCTGAGAAGTGATAAAAAAATGCTTGTTCTTTACCAACTGTTTTTGACCGTGTCTGACCATTCTTGATGTACTGCCATAGTCTTGGCTTGTTGTTGAGGTAGAGGTCTTGGCATTTGGCATATTCGGAAGCTCGAGGTTTGTTTGGATCAGGATGCAGCACATTGTCCATAAGTTTCCTCTTTCTATTATAATAATGTTCTGTATTTTACTGAGTTTTTTAAAAACAATAAAAATTATAAATAATCTTTTTAAATCCTTGATCAGATATCTGGATAAGATTTTTTATTTTACATGCACTAGCATGTGAACACGTGATTTTTATAATGTCCGCCTATCTAAAAGCAGCGTAAACAAAAAGTGACTAGACAGAATGTACATTTGAGGATTACAACATATATACGATAGATAGCAGGATATACGATAATGGTATAGCCGTACTCGGTACGATCGTACTTGAATGCTGTCGAGACATTTAATGTATGTGTTGGGTTGTGACAGTCATGCCTTACTTTAGGTCGTAACGAACATACGTTCATATGCGATACAATACCAACCAGTACCTGATGTACTCAGGAATTGTGTATCTTTACGGTACAGTGTACACTAGTGTAGGCGCTTTGAATATATTTTGTTAAAAGTTCAACATCTATGGAGCTAAAATAACTTATTTCCACCTCAACAATGCTGAAAAGTGATTTGAAGCCAATTGGTGAATGTTTAGGTACAATGTCATTTTAAGTACAATTTAATGTATTTTATTATCAAGATTAGTGCATCAATTTAATGATTGCATTATAAAATTTAATAATAATAATAAACTCAACAAACTGTGGATTAGATTTGTGACTCATTTTATGGATTGTTGCACATTGTACATTGAAATTCAGGACGCAATTGTTTTGTGACACAAGTGAGTCAATACAGTAAACGCGATATTTCGTAAATATTCGGAATGAAATATAAGGGCTTTTAAAAACTAAATTTTAAATTGCTACCATATGCAACACAAAAATCACGATAATTCGGAAATTTCGTAATTCGGGGTAAAAATTCTGCTGAAATTGAGCATTTATAAATAAAAACATTTTATTTAGTAAAAAGAACATAAAAGTCATCATTGTACACATGTTTGAGTTAACCACTTGATGATTGTGTTCAGTTACTTACCCATCAATTGACCTTTGCCAATTTTGGTGATTTCATTCTAAATTGGCTTAAGGTGACAAAATAGTACAATTGAGCAATCGATTTTTAATGTGTTGCATAAAAAGCAAATCCAATTAAAAATAGAAGACAGATTAAAAACTGGTTCTAACCAAAATAAATCCTCATAAGATAAGATCATGTTGAGGATCTGTACTAATTGCATTGCTTAAATTTGAGTAATAATTGTGTTTTTTGTTTCCTTAAACAGTATAAAAGATGATAATAAATTTGTCAAAATAAATCATAATCATTTTAAACATTTTAATTCATTAAAATTTTGCAAAATGACTAAACTTTTTCAGTGCTCATTGGTTTTACTGTTTTTAGTTTTCAAACTTGCGACTGCTGAAATAATTTTCGGTTTCGATGAGAAACATTTGAATATTCTCGTGTCCCAACATGCGGCCTGTAACAATATTGCAAACACTCTGGGCAAATCGTGTTTTATGGAACGTGTTGGCAATGTGAAAACCAAAGTGTTTGATCGAACCGGTCACGACGATCCCGAGACGTGCTGTGTCCATCGAGAATGGTTGGCTTGTGCCAAGTTATTCTTGGCCCATTCAGACTGTGCCGATGTGCAAACTGAAATGGCGAAACCATTGGCCGAGATGGACAAGAACCTCAATGAGAGTCATGTCTGTTCACCAGCACGACTGCACTGTCTCAATGGAGTGCCTCAACTGAATGAAACACAAATATGTTCACAGAAGAAGCATGCAGTACACGAACAGTGTATGATTGCGGTGAAAGAATTGCCATTTAAAGTGTATTTGCAAATGTATGCTCAAAATCTGACAAGCCATGAGGCATGCTGTGCCACCTGGGATTTTCTCGAGTGTGTCGAGAGTCAAATCATTGATGAACCATTGTGCAAAGCCGAAAAGAGTGAATTGATTGCTGAATTTCGAGATGACCGAATCAAATATCGTGAGATGCATTGTGTTCCGGAAAAGTTCAATTGCAAGAGTGGACTTACCAGTGAACCATCAACTAATCATACAATGAAACCTGCTTTGGTTTAACACTTTAGGCATTATTTTTGTCATTAGTTTGTCTGTTTATATGCTTTTGCTATGTATACGTAATAAAATGTTTTAAACAGGTCTTTCATGTTCAAAATTATATATTTTATTATTAATTTATTAATTAAGACTAAAATTGGAAAAAGAAAGTTATTAATTAATTAATTATTAATGATTGACATTTTTTTGTGCTGAATAAAAAAGGGAAAATGAAATTAGTGTATAGAAAACAGATTAAATCAAATCTGGCATTAAAAAATTAACCTTGACTGTTAATAAAAAAGATGATTGTGTTGAGGAATCTCTATGTACATTTCTCGTTAGAAAAAAACTATTTTTGAATGTCAAAGTCAAAAAGCAACTAACTTTCAATAGCATCGCGTTTTATCTTACAATCCGAATGGGCAGTCAAAAGTGACTTAATTACTTCGGTGTTTTGCTCTGCTTTTGTTTCAGCATTTGTGATTTAAAATGTACAAATTTGCAACAAAAGCAGAACACTATACATCTGAGAGTGAATTTAACTATTTTCGGGTTAAATTTGTTTAAAAAAAATTATTTACAAAAAAAACTATACGATCCTTGTTTCACCACAGTTCGACGAGTAATAAACGATATCAATTCAACAATATCAACAAATTCCAATCAACAACGTCAAACACCCAGAATCATCATAATAATCATAAGCCACTGGAACAAACACATAAAATAGCCACACTTATGAAGTGTCCAATCGGTTCGATGGAGGATACAGTGGCATGCTTGCGCAATAAAAACATCAAAGAAATATTGGACATGCAACTCACTGGACCAGTGACAAAACACATTTTTGGTGATGAAATTGTGCCGTTCAATGCAGTGGAAGCGTTAAAGGCGGGCAAGTACAATCAAAATGTGGACCTCATGTATGGCGTGACCCAAGATGAAGGATCATACTTTGTTGGCAACTTATTCAAAGAGTTCGACTCGAACCAAACCAATCTGACGGTAGAGTCAACGCGAAAGTATATTCTCAAACTATATCCCACCTCACCATGGGCTAATGAAATTGCTGATCTCTATACCAAAGACCTGAACAGTCCTGGTCAGCTTGAATTGAGGTTTTCAAAATATTGATTCAATTTATTTCATTCTAAATTTTTTGTTTGTGTTCAAATCTAGGTCAATCATTGGTCACGCATTTGGTGATCCAGGTTTGGTAACCAATATTGTATTGCCTATTGCCATTTTTCTCTATTGTATCTACTTGAAACGATAAAAAGTCTAATTGCAAATTGCAAATCATCCAGAAAAGGGTTTTGTCCACGTTAACGTATTGTGTTACCGATGTCCATCGATAATAATGAAAATGTTCCATTTTGGCGAACAAAGAGTTTAAATTTTTAAAAATACTTATTTTTTTATTTCTTGAGGTACATTGTCACATTGTCACTTTGAGTGTTTTATGCAGTAAGAATCTGTTCACAGAAGTTGATTAATTGTACTTGCAAGCATACTAATTAATTTCACGTTTTTGTTTTGTTTTGCTAAAACATTGAAATTAATTATCGCATTACTTCCGACTTTCAAGGTGACCGACAAGAGTTTCAAGAAGCGTTATTGATTCAGAAACATACAGTAATTAGTGCAACTTCTCGAGCATTGTAGCATTCCAAATGGGGAAATAATTAAATTCAAAATTTTGAAAATTTATTCACAGAAAAATATAATCTCCAGTTTGCATATAAAAATTCACTTAACTATCACAATGAATGGCAAACTTTGTGTATCTCTCCTCTTCAGGCCAATACAGAACATCACATATTTCGTCAATTATTTTGCCTTTGTCCAACAAATCTATCTATTCAAGAATGTACAACTCGTGACACTGATCAAAGTGTTGAACACAATTGTGGCGGCCACTACTGTGCATCTGGTGTATATTTCCTTCCTGTCAGATGGCAGTCCACTTGAGAGTGCAATTCACTTTGATGCATTCTTCATTTGCATTGGCAAATCACAACTCAATTTGTTGTTTGCATTTGCTTCCACAATGTTACTGTACTACAATCACAAACTTTATGTTGAGACCAACTATCCACTGTTAAAACAGTTGCGCACTGTGATTGTGCATCTAAAGTGGCGTCCATTTTTTCTCAAATCAACATTCCAAAATCAAAATATTTGCACTCGAACCCGAAAGTGTTATTTGATTGTTCTCAATCTATTTTTGAGCATCCTTGGGTCATTTGGTAAGATGTTTATGATCTAGATTGCTTAAAATTGTTGATTGGTTTCCATTGCTCTAGAAATCCTCCTGGGCATTTCGTATATTTATTTTACCTTTATTCTCATCAATTATGGATACAATTCGATGAATCAATTGGCTACATTCGTCTGGATCGCATTTAGTCACGTGAATGGACTCGCATTGAGTTTGTTATTATGTAACTTTTGTCACTCTATTTCGAACAACATTTCTTGTACGATATCACACTTGATGATGTTTTACCAGAAAATTGGGCAGGTTTTCGCTCTTTTATGCAAAATCGTTTCAAAAAAAATCGAAAAATTTCCCACTCAATCGATTTAATCGTTTCCAGGCCACATTTGTGCATTCTCTTGAGTATTTCTTTGCAATCAATCGATTTCATGGAAAACTGTTTTGTGCATTCTTGGTTGCATACGTTCCCATAAACATACTGTTCACCATGTGGATCATACAGGGCAAACTTGACCCTGTTGCACGATTGTTTGTTCACTTTTGGCTTGTGTACGTTTGCAATCTTCTGTTTGGCTTTCACCTTGTCTTTGCCCAGTGCAGCAAACACATTCACAGACCGACTAAATTGCTCTTCCATACGATTGTCCACAAGAAGCCCACAATACGAGCTCGAGTACAACTTGCACAATTGCTCGAAGCATTGAACACTCAAAATCGATATGGTTTCACGTATGGAGACTTTGGCTTGGTGACCTTGAATACATTTGCAAAGGTAAATATCGTAATAAACGTGTAATAAAATTTAAATTAAATACATGCTTTTTGTGCAGTTTCTCATGCTTTATGGGAAAATTTGTATGATTTCTTATAAACTGATGGACAAAAGAATCATTGAATAAATGATTTTCTAAATAAATATTTGTAATTCAAATTTTACTCAAATACACATTTGGTTTATTGAGTTTATTAAAATTTTAATTAAACTGCATTTTCAAATAAATTTTTTTAAGTATAACAATAAATTCAAATTCTAAATAATAATAAAAATATTCGTTGGCAATTTGAGACTGGCAAACATTAATTTCGTTCATGGAAAACAATTTTGACGAGAGGAACTTGTCCCCTGAAAAACCAAAATATGCATTTGATTGTCATCCTAGTGTCCTCCAACTTTAATTAATTATCTAATTTATATTTAATTTTGTGCAAGCAAGATCATTTGTAATTTATTCCTCTAACAGGGGACTGTTTGAATTAATTAATTACTTTGACGAAAGTAAATGACGTTCTTTAGCATTAAATAAAGACGATTAGTGACTCGACATCACACTTCAATTCCTGGTGGTTCGAGTCAATTCGATTCTCCAGTAGATCCAAAGATGAACGACAATAATGCGGTAATATTTAGCGCAATTAATTCGCTTCAAAAAGGTGTTCACTTAAAGGAAAAAGGTTACGAATAATGGGATTGAAAAATAAGATGGTTGCTCAATGTCAAATCAAAAATTGGTTACGTAGTTTTTTGTAATCTATGTTAAAATCAACGAATAAAGTAATATTTTTCAAGAGGCTTGCTATATATGTAGATAGAATCCCAAGTTGCGGCCAAATTCATAGACAATGAAGTTAAATTTAGGTTGTCGCATAACGTTAATAAAAATTTGAAAGACAGAATAAAGAATGCAGCCAGACAAATTAAATCAAACAATCGACACGAAGAATTTGAATGATTGAATTGAATGATTTCAAAATTTTCGCATGAAAATAATTTGGGATAAACCCAAAAGTTATTTTGATTATTTTACCATTTCGTATCAAAACGTTGCATGTACCGTGAATAGTAAAAGACAGTTGAAATAAATAATAATGCGTATTTACGATAAATATAAATATAATATAAATATATAAATTCCAACAAATAAACAACAACCCAAATCCATTCAAAACAAACATGTTGATGCTTGATTTGACATTGAAGATTTCGAGTTTTTTTTGTGCTTCTTCAGTTTCTCACTAGTGAGATACTAAATAATCTTTGTTCACATGCACATTTACATATTTTGAGCTTTGAACCCGCACGTGGCAACGTGAAAGTCACACTACTTTACTGTGGCATCTAAAAATACATATATCAAAGGAACAATTTTGGTGTCCATAAAAACTATTCATTTAGGCATGCGATTTATTTGGTAGTAACTTGACTATAGCAAAACAAACTGGCTCTGATGCATTCAAAATAATCATTGTCATTATCACAATTCTGCAAGGTCAAATGATCGGTGATTGGATGTTAGTTAATGTACTTCAACTATCAACTATCTACTTATCAGCTATTTCTGACGAAAACAACATTTGAGTTCAATATATGGTAAATTCAATAATAATAATAATATTAATAAAATTTATTCGTATATATCAACACCAGTGTGCTTACTAGCCATCCGTCAAGATAACTCACATTTTTAGTACATAAATGTGTCCAAAGATTGCCTATATTTAAGAAGTTGTACTTCCAGAAGTTTACCAGCATTTTAATTCGATTTGAAACATCAAAAATATATACTTTGAAGTTTTCCACATGAAAATCTATTTCACTGTGCTTCTGCTGATAATAGCAGGTAAATATTTATTATTAAGTATTTCATCAATAAATTGTAACAATTTTTACGATTATTTTTTTCGTACAGGTTTTGGCGTGAGAAGCGCGCCACTGGGAAATCTTAACACAAAACTCACCAACACTGGACGCAACATTTTGACACTCACCGATTCGATGATCAACCGGTTTGAGGAGAAATCCCATATACCCGATTTTATAGCTATTGAACTGCAAAAGCTCATAATCCACTTTCAAATTTTGGAACTCAATTTGGTGACTGAGCAAAATCAACTCGAGCAAACTCAACTTTCACTTATTGAAGAAATGCAGAAACTTTTCATTTTATTGTTTAAATTGAACAAACACATCGAGGATTCATTGATGCAAAACATGGTCATCAATTGACTAAAGTAAAGTCACTGTTTTCCGATTTTTTTCTCTAACCACAATTCTTGGATTGTTGATTCAATGTTTTGTCTCACTTTCTGAAATTGTTGATTCAAAATAAAATTTTCGGATTATTTATTAAGCGTTCTAAGAATGTGTGTAAATTTAAATAAATAGAATCAATAACATTTTTGGCAACTATTGTCCGTTTAACCAAAAAGCCTAGAGAATAATTTTATTAATACATGATTTTAACAAGTTAACCCAAACGCGTCGCGTTCGCTGCGTTTCACTCCGCTCACTGCTCGCGTTTGTCAGTTAACTTGTTAAAACCCGCCGCTTGCAGCGGCGGGTTGAAATTCTTGAAACATAACACTCATTCTAAAAAGCAAAGCAATTTTTGGCTATTTTAAGATGCAATAGTAGGTAATCGATAGTTAACATCAAACGATCAGACAAAATCATATCTATACCTTTTCCATCTTTGTAAAGTTCTCATTTACTATCCATATCTTTCAAACCTTTTAAAATTCTTTAATCGGCCTCAAATTCAAAAAATTTGAAATTTCTTTTTATCAAACAAATAATTTGAATAATATTTTGTTTTAAGTCATTAAAATAATATTTCAGGATTTGAACTTAATGTTCTGTAAATTGGGGATTCTGACACACATTGAAAAAGCATTTCAAAAATTTCTAAATAAAACCATATAATCTATTCAAGAACACAGAAGCTGTAAATGTGCTCGAATCCTCCACCACAATCCAAACAACATTAGGCACCAATCGCAGTGTTTGACCTAGCCGAGTCAAATCGGGCAATTGAGTTGAACGCCTGTAGGTGGGCGTGATCACGAGCACAACAGGTTGATCATTGTTTATTGGCTTGTTTCGCTCAATAGTAGACCGAATAAAATTCGGTTCGTGACTATAGTGTTGCTGAATTAGTGACGACAAAACAGGCGCATACTTTTGTGGATTCACTTGAAAATCGTCAAGACAGCCACGTTGCCAACTTTGCTTTGAAACATGAAAACACATCAAAAGTAAAGTCAAACAACCGAAAATGATGATCAAAACTTTTGTATTCAATCGATAATGTAACTTTTGAATCATGATGATCATTTTGTTGTGGTACGTTTGAAAATGAACAATTTTTCAATATTATATAAAACTTTTCGATGTAGAGCACAGTTTGGATCTGTCCAAAAAGGTGTGTGTGTGTGCTTTGTATTAGTATTACTAGTTAGTTTTATGATCAAGTGATTCTGATAAGCAAAATGCCTCAGCGAGAAAGTCACGATGGTATAGAGAATAATAATAAAGAGGCGATTTAAGCAAATAAAACATAAAACAATTGTTGTCATCACAACTCGGCTTGTAAAGTGGCCTTGTTTAGACGCTGAAAAGCATTGCCTAATTGTCAAACAATTGCCATTGGGACAGACAATCAACTGTAAAAAAAATATTATCATCAAATGGCAATAAATACTTTCTTTAAATAAAATTGTCAATTTACTGTTGCTAAACTATTGTATAACTAGTGGGCCCTGCGGGTGCTAAATTTGAAATTTGAACTTATAAAGTATAATAAGTAAGACCAAGGATTATATCCGTGGTCTTTAGTCTGAACGTGAGACCACTAACCTACCTAACCAAAACCCAATCCTACACGGCACCTAACCAACCTAACCTACCTAACCAAAACCCAATCCTACACGGCACCTAACCAACCTAACCTACCTAACCAAAACCCAATCCTACACGGCACCTAACCAACCTAACCTACCTAACCAAAACCCAATCCTACACGGCACCTAACCTGCCTACGAATTTAGTCATTGAGAGGAACCAATGAATTGTTGGTCTCACTTTCACATTGTTGCACTCATTGTTGGACATGAGGAAAAACACTGGACCTCCAATCAGAAGTTTGGTCGTGGTGAAATTTGAATGGCAGCTACACATAAAAAACAATTTTTTTAGTTTTTGAGCACGTCACGCACAAATTCATGTATTTTTAAGCATCTCTGCAAAATTTCATCCAAATCGGCCCAGAAACCTCGGAGCCTTATCGTCGACAAAAACGGCCAAAAGTCAAGGGATAGTCTTCACTCACGTTCAGACAAAAATTGTCAATTTAATTGTAACAAAAAATAAAATATTAAAGAGCAAAAATTGTTTCTATATTTAAAATTTACAAAGATCCAAAAAAAAGTTGAGCACACGTGTCTAACTGAAGTAAGTGAAGTTTTAGAATAGAATTCATTGAATTTGAAAAGTTTGAAATTAGCGTAAACATATTAATTTTTAAACAATATAATTTAATTTAGTTTTAATTAATAATTCGTACAAGTCCCGCAAAACTAACGTTTTGCCTTTGGGACTTGTACGAAGCCGCTGGCAGCAAGCTGCCAGCGGGCCCCCACCACAACTAACCCAAAAAAAATTTAAGTCAAATATATAAATAAGATGCAATAGATGGTAAGACGTCACCTAATGGATCACGATTCTAACCACCTAGTATAACCTAAACCGAACGACGCCCAACCCCCACCAAACCACCTAACCTAACCTAACCTAAACCGAACGACGCCCAACACACACCTAACCACCTAACCTAACCTAACCTAAACCGAACGACGCCCAACCCGCACCAAACCACCTAACCTAACCTAACCTAAACCGAACGACGCCCAACACCCACCTAACCACCTAACCTAACCTAACCTAAACCGAACGACGCCAAACACTCAACTATCCACCAAACATAACCTAAATCTACGCCTATCGACGGAAAAACGCACCAAAATTCGAAATTTCAATTGTTGATAAAATTTTTCCTTTGTTGCATTGTTGCACTTTTATGATGACATTGTTGTATGCAACAAACAGCGTGACAGACAAACATACAGACAACAGAATTTTAATAGAAGTGGGATTATTTATTAAATTATTATTGATTATCAATTAAAACTGAAAAGAACAGAAAAGAACAGAAGCCAACTCACACATACTGAGCCTAACCAGAACTTGTGTACACGAGAATGTACCACAGAAAACCCAACGGAACTAGCCTTTCATTAGTTGTCATTAAAACTTGACGTCTTACTGACTTTTATAAACTGAAAACAAACTTTAATACACATCGAAACACTTCTCAAAAAGTCAATTAATTTCTAATTAAACGTGTTTACGAGTTTTTGGCAGCAAACGGAAACAACATTTGAAACGTTTCTCTAAAACAGAAAAACGTTTACTGTTAGTTTTTAATTTTTTAATACATTTACAAAATTATTATTATTTCAAATATCTACAAAATTCTTTAAAATGGACATTATTCTCAATCAAATTATTCCCTTTCACAAACTGATTTACATTCAGGACTACATTGAACGATCATTTTTCATTGCACAACGACAGCCTTTTATGTTGCGCAAAATTCGACTGACCTTCGTCCTTCTCATTATGCAATCTCTTCATTTTCTCTATCAATTCTTTTACATTGATTTTGCCAATCTGCGAATGGATCCACTCATTGACTACATTCGTATGGCCCATCTTCCAGCAGGAGTGTATCTCTTTCTCATTGGCATTTGTGTCCTCTCTTGCTATTATCTTTATTTGCTGTACTGGGGTCCGTTTCATGAGATCAATGGCTTGTTGTATCGAGTTTTGATTTTACGTAAAAGTGACTTCTTTTTATATCCAAATTATGGCAGGAAAGGCGCCTGTGAGTGGGCTAGGGCATTTGTGTTTTTTGTGCTCAATTTGTTTCAAGGATTTATAGTGGTTGCTGGTGAGTTTGATTTCTTTTAAATGTGCATTTAAACAACAAATTCTAACAATAAATAATTCGTAGATATCTTGGTTTTTGTTACCCAAATCTGTGCTTTAATAGACCTCTTCACGGAAGACCCATTCCCAATGCTAACCTTCTGGGGCTGTGCTAAACTTGTGATCATTGAATCTCGATTGCTTCTGTACTATAGTGCATTTTATCTCTTCACACACTCTCACATGCTCATGGCTATAGTCTTTATTGGGACGGTTCAACTTTTCTCAATGAAATTCGATCAAATTGAAATTATTCTATTACAGCATCAATATAAGCGACGATATTTGAACTGTAAACTCAATAGGTTTATCCGGCGATACACCGAAACACTGCTGTTTATCTTAAGGGTCAATCAAAAATTGGGAAAACCTTTTGTGGGCTTTCTGATTATCAATTGTCCATTGAATGCCATTGTGGTGTCGAACTTGATTCTGGGAAGAGTTCCATTGAAGCAAGTGTTTTATGTGGTCACACTTGCTTTACAACAGATTAACTGTAATTTCTGTATTCACTGGCTGTTTGCACGAATGAACAAGAAAATCCATTCGCCTAGTACTCGATTTATTAAACTCAATTTGCTCAACAAACACATCAAAAACAGACACAGAATTAGAATTGACAATTTTATTGGAGCCTTTCATACTAAGAAGAAGTATGGACTGAGCTACCACACTATTGGACGTATCTCTATGTTTTCCTTTGTGAAGGTAAGGTCTTGAATTATTTTTTAAAAATAAATCTTATTGTTTTTCTTTCAGTATATGATTCTGTACTCCGAGTTACTCATGTTTATCTATCAAAGTACATCTTATAATGAATTGAATAATAATGTAATTAATAAATAAAATATTTTGCAAACAAACGAATTTTCTATATATTTATATTTCAACAAGACCAAAAATACTGGACGCGTGTGTTGGGCTAAAGCTTTTATAGAATTCATAGAATTTATTTGTGTTGTCTGGATTACTTAAATAAACACAATAAATTAAACTTAAACTCTATTAAAGTTAAAAACCATAACAATTTAGTTGAAAATATGAGCTGAGAAATGTCAAATCAATGAAAAATGATTGTTGCTACTTCACTGCCATGCTACATGTATGATCAGAGTAATTCACTAATTAGTCACATTTAAAATTATGTCAAACAAATGTCATAATTTAAGATTAAAAAAGCAAATAAGTTTATTGCAATATATATGTCCGCTCACAGTGTTTGAGACATTAAAGTTGCCTCCAACTTTTTATTTTGTAATATTAAATGTCCGACTGCATTAACAATTAATTTCACTGACATTTTATGCACTTACCTTTGTATAATTAGCTAGCATATTTTTTAAAAATTACATCAGAGTACAGATTTTATTGATTAAAGTCAACAGTTTGAGTCCATTCGCTAGGATAATGTCGTTACAATAGACAAATGCTCAAAATATAGTTTTATACAATTTTGTGATGACCAATAAGATTCGCCCTATTTTTTTAAACTTATTTATTAAGCATTTAATCGAATTATTTGATTTATTTATTTATATTACAAATTGCGAGAGGCAAATTTGATTCAGACAGTCATATTCATTGGAAATTATTATTTGGACATCTTCCGGCGATATTTTTATCAACAATAGTGAACGATTTTATGATTGAATATATATATATACGTATATACTTATATATATTGAATTTATATATCGATTAAACAAAAACTTTTATAAACTTACCTTTTTTCCTTTAATTTACTTTAAATTAAAAAAATAGAAACGTTGATTTTTCATCTAATTAACATGCGTGCATGGAGTTTTCCTTGCGATCGAGTGTTTGCTGTGACTCTTCAATGGCTAGAGTATATAAATCACTTGCAGTGTCTGTACAGAATTCTGTACCCAGTTGACAAATTGAAATTGAAAATGATAAACATCGACAACTACAAACTTGAAATGGATAATTTGCCAAATGTTTGCACTCAAAGTCAACTGAATCGTGATATTCACGGTACTGAGTTGCACCTTGACGAACAGTACTATCACACTGTCAACATTATGGCCACGATGCATTATTTGTCCAATCAGTCTTCTTCATCTTTTTCCCAATTTTCATCAAATAATTTGTCAAAAGAGGATTTGTTAAAAACCCAACTTGAAGAATTGTTGTACAACCTCAACCCAGGTAACGATTTTGAACTAGAAATGTTGAATTAGAAAGTTAGAAATTTTAGAAAGTTAGAAATTAGTTAGTAATTTCAACACACTTCTTAGCATGGATCATTAGTTTACAAAAAAAGTTGTTTTGATAGTTTCTAACGGAAGTTTTGACAGTTACTGAGTGAAAAGTGACAGTCTCATCGATGCCGTCAAACCGAAAACAACATGAATTTAAAACTTATCTGCTTGTTCCTATTGAAACCAATACAAAGCATTGACTATTTTGTGCACTATTTCAACTTTGTTGAGCAAATATGGCTGCAACCAAATTGGAAACTTCAAACCCTGAACAAACTGGTCAACACCATTTTGATTTACAAACTGATTCATTTTCTCTACTTGGCTCTGTGGTCAAAAGGTGGTTCATTTGAGAGTGCACTCAACTTTGATGCTCTCTTTCTGATGATTGGAAAAGCACAAATCAATTTGTTGGCTTTCAGTGCTTCGTTTATGGTTGTGTGCTTTAATCACCAACTTTACCTCAAACCCAATTATTCACTTGTGTTCATGCTCAATTTAGTGATGATTTATAGAAAATGGCGTGGTTTCTTTATAAAATCTAATTATAAAAATCAAAATGTTTGTACTCGAACACGAAAATGCTATTTGACTGTTCTGAATCTCTTCGTCAGTGTCATCGCTACATTTGGTATTTTGTTTGTTTGTTGTCTATTTATTTAACGTTCATTAAAAACTCATATTATATTTTTTTAACTAGTGGGCCCTGCGGGAGCTATTTTCAAAACGTTTAATATCATTTTGAAATTAATGTCCCCAAAATTGAAATTCTGGGGAATAGTCGAGTGTAAGCGAAAACCTGACCAACCATACATCCTACACTTAACCTAACCTACACCTAACCGGCGCCCACACCCACCTAACATCCTAAACCTAACCTAACCTACACCTAACCGGCGCCCACACCCACCTAACATCCTAAACCTAACCTAACCTACACCTAACCGGCGCCCACACCCACCTAACATCCTAAACCTAACCCAATCCCTTCTGTGACCCAAATTTCCAATTTTCATTGTTGTACTCATTGTTGGACATTGAGACCCAACAATGGGAATTCAAGCTTTGATCTTTTCAATCAGAGATTTGTTCGGCAGCTATACCTAAAAAACTTTTTTCGCAAAAACCAAGGTTAAACTGCACATCTGCATCTGCACTTCGCTTACGCTCGACAAAAAATAAAACTAGAAATTGTCTGGATAGTTTCGTATTTTGGGTTTATTTGGATATTTTGATTGTGCAAAATTGGTATGAATATATTTTGACTCTATTTTGGAGTCATCTCAATGGCGCAACATTGGCACTATTTCTACTCAGTTTCGCTCACTCGGTTGCAGTCAACTTTTCTACCACTGTTTCACTGCTGATGATGTTCTATCTAAAAATGCAGCAAGTTTATGCTATTTTGTTGGGTTGCGTAGGCCAACTTGATACAAAGGTATTTCCTCTTCGGAATTTTATTCGATTTCGTCGTGCATTTGTTCACAGTTTATCGTACTTTTTCAGTTGTGTGGCAAATTTTGTTTGATAACTTACAAATTAATGAAGAAGAGTATCATCGAATAAGGCAAGCAAATTATATTTATTATTTCAAATAAATTATTATTTTTTAAATTAATTTAAAGTTAATATGAAATTCAATTAATATTTAATATCTTCACTTTTTAACTAAAATTTATTTATATATTATTTCTTGAATTTTTTTGTTTGACGTTTTAAATAAACAATTAAGAATTTCTTTAATATTTAATAAACATTTATATATTAAATTGTGTTTTTGTTTGTTTGTTTAAAAATAAAATAAGTGAAAATAAAATAATTGAAATTAATTAATGGAAACAAAAATGGACTACATTAAAAATTACTGTAAAAGATGGCTACTTTCAATTGTGCGTAAACTGAAGAGTTTGTATTATCCAACGTCGTCTATTCTGAGCGATGTTCTACTGCTTGATGCACTTGATTCGACTCAAAATTGGGCTTTTCACCGGTTACCAGTCTGGCGTCTTGTGTATTACTTTTATCTGATCCTATTCTTCCCACGCGCCGCCTTTTTAACCTACATTCTATCGTCAAACAGTCAAACTATTCGATCGTACTATTTCACGATTGATCCAAATTTGTCCACAATATTCCAACGCTACATTCACCATCGTATGATTGGCCTGTGCGTGGGTCCCCTGTTTGCACAGGCAATCTACACTGACTATATGGTGTTTGTCAAGCCAAATCACTACATTTGGACACGCATATTCAATCAAGTTGTACACCAGAATGGGCTTCATTTCTTTGAACTCAACCCTCAGTTTAGAATCAACTTGAAAATTCTTAACAAAGAAACCGTTTATTCGGTGTTTAATATAGCAAAAATGCTTTTGACATGCAAAAAGGCTCGATTTGCTTCTAGATTGGAACATTTTCCCAATATTGGCTGTCGAATTCGAGTTCGAGCTTTGGTGATGAAAATGATCTGGGATCTAATTGAATTTGGTTATCAGGTTGCAATGGCCTTCCTGATGCCACTCGCTTATTTGTATCAACTTTATGATAATTCCTTGACTCAGCATTATTCACTGTTGTCGACTTTGTTTGTTTCGATTGACTGTGCCATTATGTATATCGCTTATCGGCGTACCATAATTTTGATTGTTTTTATCTTGAATTGTGCTTTCAGCAGCTCACTGGTGTATGGACTGTATCTTGTACGTTTGAATGGTAAATTGAAGAATTTTGGTAAATTTGCCAAATATTATGCTCCAAAATTGTTTGAACATTACCGTCGTGAACACACACTTCTGCTCACGGACTTGACTCGCATCAATCGCCGCTTTGCATCGAACATGTTTTTTGTTACAGTTTGTTCTCATTTTGCGCTCAGTATCTTTCTATCCTCCGCACTGGTGCACATTTCAATGCATCCACTGACTCGTTGCGCTATTTGTTGCTATCTTACGAGCAGTATGTTTTTTGGTGGTCTAGGAGTGCACGCACTGATTCGTGTGAGCGATCATCTTTATGGTAGTGAGCGAACTTTCTATAAATATCAATTGAAATTAACTGGATACAGAAAGATTCGTGAAAAGTTGAGAATTCACAATTATTACGAGCTGCTCAATACGAAGCAGCAATTTACATTTACGGTTGGACATGTTGGCAAAATATCGAGACAGACCGTTTTGAGGGTAAAGTTTGGTTATTATAACAAAAATCTAAATTGATTTTTTTTATCAAAACAGGCATCAATGTTTTATTCTACAAGTTTAATGTTTTCACTAAAATTGTTCATGAAAAATCGATAAAGTTATATGAAATTTTATCCAAATGTCCTGAATGTTATTTTCTCTGTATAAAAATTTAAATATTAAGAATTTGTTGTTTCCAAAAAATACGAGTGTTTAATACTTTCATGTTTGCAAATGCAAATTTAACTTTATTAAAAATTAGCAAAATTAGCCAACATTTTCTCTCCTTAAGTATCAAAAGTGCACGAAACAACGAGCCCATCATATGTTCTTTTGATTATCTTTCAAGAAAACAGAAGAAACAAAGTAAACGTGAAATTTGTTTATAATTTGCTTTTAATTATGATTATTTGCTTGTCTGGAAAAAATATTCTTAAAAACAAATCTTACATTGTACCCATGTCACTTTAAATGAGACATATAATGAGATGTTTGTGTCAATAAGAAATTTCCCCAAAAATCCCCATTTATCTTATCAACTCTGTATCAACTTTTTTCTTTCAGACGCTTGATATTGATTTTGAAGGGCACAGTCGAGTAATTGTACGAATAATCGTATAAATACACTTGTTGTCACACTACACACAGCACTCGACATTGCTATAGTCAAAAACACTGTTCGCTAATGTGACACGCTCAACATTATGAAGCTGTGTTGTACAATTTTGATTGCAACTGCGTTTGCTTTTGTGTTTGACAACGTGATTTCAAGTCCAACCGATAATGTGCTAACCAACGCTGACGAGTTGGCACAACGGCGCGAATTATTGCGCAATATGACCAAAGAAGCCTGGCAGGCCTATGTGCGAGAGGTGATGACGCCCGAATTTGATTCGGAACATTTCTGGTATCGATTTAAAAATACACTTATTACCCATATTATGTCGACTCTATGGACGATGGGCCTTAAGGAGGAATTTGCTCAAGGTCGAGAGTGGATTGGTACAAATTTTGTCAACTTCTCGCACTCGGAGCAAGAAGACCCAGTCCGTATTCGGTTGTGCATGAATGAGGTTTTAAGTGGTTTGTTGTCCTGTTATGCGCTCACCAATGACACCATGTTTCGTGATAAGGCGTTCGATATTGCGAGTGCACTGCCGGCCTATGTCAATCAAACAGGTTTGCGGCAAATTTGTAGGTATTTTCTAACTTTTTCTTGAAATATTTTTTTGTTCCTTAGAAGCAACAAATTCAATTTTTGTACCGAAAATTGGCGAACGAAAACTTTATGATTACTATGGTCCATCTGAAAACGGTGTCAGTGAGCTTGGGGCTCATTACTTGAATACACTTGCACCGGAAAAGTTTGTGGATCGAACTAGCATGTGGAAAGTATTTCTACAAAATCACACCGATTCGAGCAATTTTTCAAACCAAACCAAAAATTTTCCAAACACTCATTCCTTGACTATGGCTGATAATGCACAGTTTTATTCCAATTTGGTCAGAATGTACGCCCAATCGAATGGCACTAATTTGGAGACAATTGAAATGTTTGTGAAAGCAATTGAAGCAGCCGCACAGTTGGAGATAATTACGACCACGGTCAACGGGCTCAGCTACATTCGAGAATACAAGTTGGATACGAAGCAATTGGACAATTTCATGTATTATAGAGAATGTAACTTTGGCGCAGTGCTTCGAATTAGCGCTGATGCACTTGAAGCAATGCGAGAGAGTGGTCAAACTATTGCCTCAAAAACGAACCACCAACAACTCAATGACATCATTGCTCAACATCGAGCCTTAGCGAACCAGATAACCGAAACTTGTTTGATGGAACGTCTCGGTACAGGCAAGGGAAGGCAATCGACTTGATTCAGATACTTTATTTCATAGTGTCATTACATAGAAATCATAGTACATAAATATAAAAGAAAGGTTTGCGACTCATTACTGCATAGCCTAGACTAACCCATTGACAAACATTAAATAGAGTGCTGTTAGTCAGCAATTCGAACATCTCTAGTTCGGTCATCATTGAGTGGTTAGTGTAGGCTGACACCATCCACCTTTGGTTCCAAATTTGGTCTTCGGTCTTCATAGAATGGACTAAGATTCCTGACGTTCTGTTCCGCTGAGCGATTCGGCAGGTCCACCTTGACTATTCAGAGTCTTGTACATCTTTGGTTGACTATTCAGAGTCTTGTACATCATTGGTTGACTATTCAGAGTCTTGTACATCTTTGGTTGACTATTCAGAGTCTTGTTCATTATTGATTGACTTTTCATAGTCTTGTTCATTATGGATTGACTCTTCATAGTATTGTACTTGGCCATACCATTCATAGTGCTGGGTCATAATCTATTCGGGACATTAGTGTCAGATCGTGCTTCATCATTCTGTATGTTGTTCTCATCGGTACTCATTGGCATTGGCTTTAGAAGGACAGGTCAGCGAGCAGTGACCAAATTTGTTGCACACTAGACAAGTGCGACGGCATGGACTGGTCATATTGTGCTTGTGCTTGCCACAGTTCAAACATAATTTCTTATGCTTCATTAATGAAATTCGATCTGAGACATTGAGCTTCAGCAACTGAGGACAAGAATAGTTCAAATGGTCATTGGCATGACAGATATGACACTTGAAGGGTCGCTGGTCATAGTCACTCTTGTTCTGGTTAATGTTCGGTTCGCATTTGTTGTAGTCAGTCGTTGGATTGTTCTTGTAGTTGTTGTTGTTCGTGTCATCTTCAGTATTCTTATATTGCTCATTCAACTTCTGTTTCATTTGATCCATAGGGATTAGAATCATTTGTTCTTCTAAGTTCATCACTTTTCGTTGCAAATAGGCGGCCAGATTCTTCAAAGTTTGATTGTCTCGACTATGGTTTGAATAGAAAGGTTGCGTAATGTTGTATGGCATTTGCTATAAATTTCCGTCATCAGAGAATTTTGATGAGCTATCTCCAGGTTTGCTTGCGCCGCGACATTCACTTGAGTGGATAGCAACTCTAAATTTTGGTAGTCAAGTTCATCGCTTACTTTGTGGAGATCGTGTATTACTTGTTTGAAGTAGTTCAATACTTTGTTGGCGTGCTCATAACGATATTTCAGGTTCGCGATAAGATGATCTGTGGTACATTCAGGGTGAATGTAATAGGTTCTCAGTAGATCTTTTATCGGGTTAGGTAGAGCATCGATCAGTCTTCGCTTCTTTTCGAAAGGTGTCAAAGTCGAATTAAGTTCTATCATCGGACGGAAATACGGATAATAGAAATCATACCAACCAACAGTAGAGTCCACTAGTTTCGGTAGTTTCTCTTTAGGTAACGAAACCTTGGTTTCCTGTTGATCGATAACATATTGAGTCGTACTTGTTGGGTTGTTAGTCGTTGGTACCACAGTAGATGGGTTCACAGGTAATGGTCCAGACGACATCGGTTGAAAGAAGTTTGGTTGCGAGAATGGATAGTCATTGAGATTAAGGGATCCAAAACCATTGCCATATTGAGCAGCGTTTTGATCAGATTGCTGTTGAAAGATTGGTGGTGGCATAGTATAGTTTTGATGATTCATGACTGGCTGGTATTGATGTTGCATATTGCCAGTCAGCGTAGTACTTTGAGGAACACCTTGCGGCGGTTGCTGGTTATTCGAACAAGCCGGGTGAGCATACGTCGGAGTAGCGAAGTTCGAAGCTTGGGCTACTGGTACTTGTTGTACGTGTACATATGGAACTTGTGACGTGTTCATTGCAGGCATCGAGTTAGAGTACATTTGCTGCTGTGGTATATTTTCAGAATAGCAGGATTCATATATGGAGGCATTATACTCCGCTTCAGTAGTTGCATAATTATCTTGACGTTCCTTGATAATAGTTCGACCTTGCACTTGGGCTTCATAGTTGAACTTTAACATCGCAAGTGAACGTATTACTTGATCATACAAGAGGGAGTCGTCATCGTTCAGATCGAAATCAGCTACCATGTTGGTGATGCTGTCGATTTCTGTTTCATATTTCTCCACAGTCTTGACAATTCTTTCAGCAAAGGATAGAGAATGGTCATCGTGATCATTAGCCATATCTCGGGTCACATTGATTTTGCTGTACATCAACTTGAGCTTGTTCATCGTAGCTCTTTTGGCATCGGCCATAGTTTCAGGAGTCGTCAGAGTCGTCAGTAAGTCGGTTCAGGAGTCTTGTCTTGCGTGTAGGGAGTATCCTACTGACCTGTAAACTTGTTTGATGGAATGTCTCGGTACAGGCAAGGGAAGGCAATCGACTTGATTCAGATACTTTATTTCATAGTGTCATTACATTGAAAATCATAGTACATAAATATAAAAGAAAGGTTTGCGACTCATTACTGCATAGCCTAGACTAACCCATTGACAAACATTAAATAGAGTGCTGTTAGTCAGCAATTCGAACATCTCTAGTTCGGTCATCATTGAGTGGTTAGTGTTGGCTGACATAACCGAAACTTGTCATTCGGCTGTCAGCCAAACTGTCTCGAAAATGTTACCTATTCGATTGTACATAGACGAACAAGATAGAGTGGAAAACAGAAACTCAACTTGGTCAAAACAAATTGTTGAACACAGTTTGGTGGAGAGCTATTTAGTACTGTGGCGTGCAACCAAAAAGCCAAAATATCGTGACTATGCCTGGGAGTTGGCACAAGCGTACAAGAGAAATTTTCGTGGAAATGAATTGAATTATGTTACAAACGCATGTGCTCTCCAGTACTTGTATTTGATCTTTTCGGAGGACACTGTGCTGCTATCCAAACAGTGGGTGTTCACTCCCTATGGACATCCATTGCCAATTTTGTCGAAGTGAGTGCTAATTCTTACCTTGTAAGTGTTTATTATTGTACCAAATAGAGCTCCAAATAAAGTTTGCATAGTTTGATATAATTAAAATGCGACAATAAATACCCAAAGTTGTAATTTGTCGAACATTGCATAAAATTTTATCAAATAGCTATATGCGCAAAATGAATCACATTATTATCCTATCCTATCCTATCCTATCCTATCCTATCCTATCCTATCCTACTTATCTTAAAATTGTGATGTTGGTGCGTTTGTCAACAATGCAAAGTCAAAGATACAGAAAGTGATTGTTAAAATTACAATAATGGAAATGAGTTTGATTGTTGAAAGAAATTTTCTTTTCTGATTTTGCTTATGTTTAGATAATATATTAGGTGGTTCTTGGCGCCGTTTAGGCTTAGGTTAGGTTAGGTACCGTGTTAGGTTGGATTTTTGGTTAGGTTAGGTTAGGAGCCGTGTAAGGATGGGCTTTGACGTTAGGTTAGGTGCGGTGTTAGGATGGGTTTTGACGTTAGGTTAGGTGCCGTGTAAGGATGGGTTTTGACGTTAGGTTAGGTGCCGTGTAAGGATGGGTTTTGACGTTAGGTTAGGTGCCGTGTAAGGATGAGTTTTGGGTTAGGTTAGGTTAGGTGCCGTGTATAGATGGGTTTTGACGTTAGGTTAGGTGCCGTGTAAGGATGAGTTTTGACGATCCTAAACAACGCCCACACCTGCCTAACCACCTAAACCTAACCTAACCCAATCCTAAACAACGCCCACACCTGCCTAACCACCTAAACCTAACCTAACCCGATCCTAACCAACGCCCACACCTGCCAAACCACCTAAACCTAATCTAACCCTATCCTAACCAACGCACACACCCGCCTAACCACCTAAACCTAATCTAACCCTATCCTAACCAACGCACACACCCGCCTAACCACCTAAACCTAATCTAACCCTATCCTAACCGACGCCCACACCCGCAATAACATACCATGTACAGCATTGTCTTTGTGACCCCATTCTACACTGTTCTTTTTTAACCTTCACCTGAGTTCTCCAAGTTTAAATCGAGATATGCAATATCTCTCGTACAAAATTGTGAACACGCATGTTTAACACACACGTCAAACTCTCGTGCAATTGCTTCTCCGTGTGAGATGAGTGCCGCCAAGTTCGGTTACAATTCTCTAAATAAACGGGACTTTATGCCGAAAACTTTTAACATATTCATCAAATCACAACACATTTAACGTTGGGATACGGCGCGCCGTCGTGTCTGTTTTGCTTTCATCACTCAAAAAATGGATCGACACGTTATCACTTATCAGCAATGTATTTGTAATTGTGTTTTATTAAGAGACAGAGATTTTATTACTTTGACTCAATTTTGGGTTGTTTTGTCTAGACACTACAGAAGCAAATGCAAACATATATGTCACAAATTATTAAGTGCAATTAAGTCTTATTAAGTGCAATTAAGTGTTTGGTTAGATATAAGTCGCTATAATATGTTCACATGTAACATGTTAAACGAAAAGTTATATTTAAGATTTTAACAATCAATTTAATTCAATTCAAATTTTTATTAATTAATCAATAAATTGGGTTTTTATATTTTTTAAAAACATATAAAAACATTTGTTAGTGAAATAAAATAAACAAAACCCACATAAAAGTTAATGTCCAATTGGCTAATCAAAATGAATCAGGAGTAATAATAGCTCACTGATGAAATTGTCCAAACCAATTTATATTCTTTTAAAATGTCATCATTTAACAATATCTAGACCAATGCATTCCTATACAGCAGTGGCAAGTTAGTGTCATTGTAATTGGGAACCTTTTTCAAATTGTCTACTACCATATCCGGCACAGGATTTGTTTTGACATGCCAGACCAATATTTCAGTGCAATTGCTGGCCAGTGGCTCCAAATCGTCGAACTCAACTCTTAAACTTTTTACAAACGAATCCTCCTGATCGCCTTCCTCATACTTCATGGTAGCATTGTCAATACTGAGAAAGTACTGCAAATTAACCGCAAAACCAGCCATGTCCACCGCAAACTTGCGTCCATACTCTTTACCGTACGGATCGTGAAAGTCTATGACCCGACCGGTTTTGTTGTTCAGTATTGGACTTGACACACCCAAGCCAGCCAGTGCACCAACGGGAAATACCGAAACACGCTGTGTTGCGCGCATTTCATCGAACAGCCGTACATCGTATGCGTTGTCATCGTCAGCCAGATAAATTACGCCTTTTTGGGTTGTTCCAAGATAATTTTGACGGATCCAAGCAAAACCTATACTTATTTATCACAATATAAAAGTTTTGCAAACGCGCTTTAAGTGCCAAACAAACCTTTTAATCGATTGGACACGCCTCTTCCAAGTCGAGGATTGGCCTTTGGTCCAAGTAGATGGACGCACCGAATTGATTGATTGATTCTCGTAAGAAGAGCTGCCACAGAAGCTGTAAATGTGCTCGAATCCTCCACCACAATCCAAACAACATTGGGCACCAATCGCAGTGTTTGACCTAGCCGAGTCAAATCGGGCAATTGAGTTGAACGCCTGTAGGTGGGCGTGATCACGAGCACAACAGGTTGATCATTGTTTATTGGCTTGTTTCGCTCAATAGTAGACCGAATAAAATTCGGTTCGTGACTATAGTGTTGCTGAATTAGTGACGACAAAACAGGCGCATACTTTTGTGGATTCACTTGAAAATCGTCAAGACAGCCACGTTGCCAACTTTGCTTTGAAACATGAAAACACATCAAAAGTAAAGTCAAACAACCGAAAATGATGATCAAAACTTTTGTATTCAATCGATAATGTAACTTTTGAATCATAATGATCATTTTGTTGTGGTACGTTTGAAAATGAACAATTTTTCAATATTATATAAAACTTTTCGATGTAGAGCACAGTTTGGATCTGTCCAAAAAGGTGTGTGTGTGCTTTGTATTAGTATTACTAGTTAGTTTTATGATCAAGTGATTCTGATAAGCAAAATGCCTCAGCGAGAAAGTCACGATGGTATAGAGAATAATAATAAAGAGGCGATTTAAGCAAATAAAACATAAAACAATTGTTGTCATCACAACTCGGCTTGTAAAGTGGCCTTGTTTAGACGCTGAAAAGCATTGCCTAATTGTCAAACAATTGCCATTGGGACAGACAATCAACTGTAAAAAAAATATTATCATCAAATGGCAATAAATACTTTCTTTAAATAAAATTGTCAATTTACTGTTGCTAAACTATTGTATAAAAATTGTCAATTTAATTGTAACAAAAATAAAATATTAAAGAGCAAAAATTGTTTCTATATTTAAAATTTACAAAGATCCAAAAAAAAGTTGAGCACACGTGTCTAACTGAAGTAAGTGAAGTTTTAGAATAGAATTCATTGAATTTGAAAAGTTTGAAATTAGCGTAAACATATTAATTTTTAAACAATATAATTTAATTTAGTTTTAATTAATAATTATTTATTAAATTATTATTGATTATCAATTAAAACTGAAAAGAACAGAAGCCAACTCACACATACTGAGCCTAACCAGAACTTGTGTACACGAGAATGTACCACAGAAAACCCAACGGAACTAGTCTTTCATTAGTTGTCATTAAAACTTGACGTCTTACTGACTTTTATAAACTGAAAACAAACTTTAATATACATCGAAACACTTCTCAAAAAGTCAATTAATTTCCAATTAAACGTGTTTACGAGTTTTTGACAGCAAACGGAAAAAACAACATTTGAAACGTTTCTCTAAAACAGAAAAACGTTTACTGTTAGTTTTTAATTTTTTAATACATTTACAAAATTATTATTATTTCAAATATCTACAAAATTCTTTAAAATGGACATTATTCTCAATCAAATTATTCCCTTTCACAAACTGATTTACATTCAGGACTACATTGAACGATCATTTTTCATTGCACAACGACAGCCTTTTATGTTGCGCAAAATTCGACTCACCTTCGTCCTTCTCATTATGCAATCTTTTCATTTTCTCTATCAATTCTTTTACATTGATTTTGCCAATCTGCGAATGGATCCACTCATTGACTACATTCGTATGGCCCATCTTCCAGCAGGAGTGTATCTCTTTCTCATTGGCATTTGTGTCCTCTCTTGCTATTATCTTTATTTGCTGTACTGGGGTCCGTTTCACGAGATCAATGGCTTGTTGTATCGAGTTTTGATTCTACGTAAAAGTGACTTCTTTTTATATCCAAATTATGGCAGGAAAGGCGCCTGTGAGTGGGCTAGGGCATTTGTGTTTTTTGTGCTCAATTTGTTTCAAGGATTTATAGTGGTTGCTGGTGAGTTTGATTTCTTTTAAATATGCATTTAAACAACAAATTATAATAATAAATAATTATTAGATATCTTGGTTTTTGTTACCCAAATCTGTGCTTTAATAGATCTCTTCACTGAAGACCCATTCCCAATGCTAACCTTCTGGGGCTGTGCTAAACTTGTGATCATTGAATCTCGATTGCTTCTGTACTATAGTGCATTTTATCTCTTCACACACTCTCACATGCTCATGGCTATAGTCTTTATTGGGACGGTTCAACTTTTCTCAATGAAATTCGATCAAATTAAAATTATTCTATTACAGCATCAATATAAGCGACGATATTTGAACTGTAAACTCAATAGGTTTATCCGGCGATACACCCAAACACTGCTGTTTATCTTAAGGGTCAATCAAAAATTGGGAAAACCTTTTGTGGGCTTTCTGATTATCAATTGTCCATTGAATGCCATTGTGGTGTCGAACTTGATTCTGGGAAGAGTTCCATTGAAGCACGTGTTTTATGTGGTCACACTTGCTTTACAACAGATTAACTGTAATTTCTGTATTCACTGGCTGTTTGCACGAATGAACAAGAAAATCCATTCGCCTAGTACTCGATTTATTAAACTCAATTTGCTCAACAAACACATCAAAAACAGACACAGAATTAGAATTGACAATTTTATTGGAGCCTTTCATACTAAGAAGAAGTATGGACTGAGCTACCACACTATTGGACGTATCTCTATGTTTTCCTTTGTGAAGGTAAGGTCTTGAATTATTTTTTTAAAATAAATCTTATTGTTTTTCTTTCAGTATATGATTCTGTACTCCGAGTTACTCATGTTTATCTATCAAAGTACATCTTATAATGAATTGAATAATAATGTAATTAATAAATAAAATATTTTGCAAACAAACGAATTTTCTATATATTTATATTTCAACAAGACCAAAAATACTGGACGCGTGTGTTGGGCTAAAGCTTTTATAGAATTCATAGAATTTATTTGTGTTGTCTGGATTACTTAAATAAACACAATAAATTAAACTTAAACTCTATTAAAGTTAAAAACCATAACAATTTAGTTGAAAATATGAGCTGAGAAATGTCAAATCAATGAAAAATGATTGTTGCTACTTCACTGCCATGCTACCATGTATGATCAGAGTAATTCACTAATTAGTCACATTTAAAATTATGTCAAACAAATGTCATAATTTAAGATTAAAAAGGCAAATAAGTTTATTGCAATATATATGTCCGCTCACAGTGTTTGAGACATTAAAGTTGCCTCCAACTTTTTATTTTGTAATATTAAATGTCCGACTGCATTAACAATTAATTTCACTGACATTTTATGCACTTACCTTTGTATAATTAGCTAGAATATTTTTAAAAAATTACATCAGAGTACAGATTTTATTGATTAAAGTCAACAGTTTGAGTCCATTCGCTAGGATAATGTCGTTACAATAGACAAATGCTCAAAATATAGTTGTCTGAACATGAGTGAAGACTATCCTTTTACTTTTGGCCGTTTTTGTGCAAGATAAGGCTCCGAGGTTTCTTGACCGATTTGGATGAAATTTGGCATAGATCCTTAAAAAATACATGAATTTGTGCGTGACGTGCTCAGAAACTCAAAAAGTTTTAGACATAGCTGCCATTCAAACTTCACCTAGGTCATTCTTCTGTTTGAGGGTCAAGCCATTTTCCAGTGTACCTAACAATGAGTGCAACAATGTGAAAATTAGTTTGTATTATAAAGGTGCCATGTAGAATTTGGTTTAGGTTAGGTGTTAGGTAGGCTAGGTGCCGTGTAGGATTAGGTTAGGTTAAGTTTAGGGGGTTAGGCAGGTGTGGGCATCGTGGAGGATCGGGTTAGGTTAGGTTTAGGTGGTTAGGCAGGTGTGGGCGTCGTTTAGGATTATGTTTTGGTTAGGGTGTTAGGTAAGTGTGGGCGTCGAAGTTCAAGTGGTCTCACGTTCAGACTAATGACCACGGATATAATCCTTGGTTTTACTTATTACACTTTATAAGTCTTCAAATTTCAAATTTAGCCCCGCAGGGCCCACTAGTTTTATACAATTTTGTGATGATCAATAAGATTCGCCCTATTTTTTAAACTTATTTATTAAGCATTTAATCGAATTATTTGATTTATTTATTTATATTACAAATTTCGAGAGGCAAATTTGATTCAGAGAGTCATATTCATTGGAAATTATTATTTGGACATCTTCCGACGATATTTTTATCAACAATAGTGAACGATTTTATGATTGAATATATATATATACAGAGCCGGCGCCGGGGTGACTGGCGCCCTTGCCA
The DNA here is from genome assembly GCA_023373905.1 of Rhizoglyphus robini. NCBI lineage: Eukaryota > Metazoa > Arthropoda > Arachnida > Sarcoptiformes > Acaridae > Rhizoglyphus > Rhizoglyphus robini. The sequence continues at coordinate 834,817 of JAKIJQ010000085.1, forward strand.
TGATCGAGTTGCCGCCCCCCCAAAAAGTTTACCTTGGTCCCCCAAGGTAAATTTTTTCAAAAATCAGTTTTTTATTTCAAAATGTTTTTCTTTATTATACAAACTGCACATTGTTTAATTGAGACTTTGCATAGATAAATTTAATTTTTTGCATCAGATAATATGAAAACAACTGATTTTGAAGTTGGCCGTCGGCTGTCAAGTGTGTCAGCCAAGGAGCGTCCGTTTGACCCTGGGCCCCAGCCTTCCTCGTCTGTGTCGGTGGTCTCAAGAGTCGTACAGTGTTCCCAATGTCTCAAGCTGTTCAAGAACGGGCAAGCACTTCGGTCACACTCAAGGGCGCATCCTGTACAGGCGAACACTGCTAGATTGGAACGAATACTTCCGGAAACCGGTGCCTCGGTTCAGTCTGTTCCGATGCAAGCTCAATCTAGTATTCAAGAGGAGTGTAGAGGATGGTATAACAAGTTTGATCAACTATTTCGAAGCATTCACGCGTTTAGTGGTGATGCCTTTAACAAGTTGGTTAAGGACTTCTCAAAGTTTTTGTTTGAAGCGAATCAACGTCTACCCGGCCCTATTCATCCTGCGGTTAAGATGTATCGCAAGAGACGAGATGGAAAAGTGGCCGTAGACAGTGCCAGGTATAGCAAGACCTCGAATCCCAAGCGTAGAGATTCTCGAATAAGACAAAGGCATAGAGATCAGTACAAGTATGAACTGGCTCAGTATCATTATGTCAACCGTAGAAGAAAAGCTGTCTCAATGGTTATGAAAGGTAACGATAAAGCGGGAACATGCCCGATCGATTTGCCCAAACTTGAGAAGCATTTCAAGAAAGTATTCGAAGTCTCAAACCATCGTGTCTTAGAGAACTATCAAGAACGCGGCCAGCAAGAAGATATCCAAGTCACGATTGAAGAGGTCAATTCTGTTATCAAACAGATTAAACTTGATACTTCGCCTGGAGTTGATAAAGTCTTGATACGTACAGTTCGCGAATTACAAGTTGGGGATTCTATAAAGCGTTTGATTGATATTATGTTGTTGACTGGTGTGGTTCCATTGGTGCTACAAGAAGGAAGAACTGTAGTATTGCCTAAAGATGGTGATCCAAAGTCGGTTGATAGCTGGAGGCCTATTACGATATACTCAGTCATCAGGCGGATCATTGAGAGAGTACTTGACAAGCATGTTCGTTCGCAGATATCTATTAGCAAGAATCAGAGAGGGTTCGTGACGGGTGTTCAAGGTTGCCATGTTAACACTGCTCTGGTTAATGCGTGCCTCAAAAGTGCTAAGCTGAAGAAGTCTAATTGTGTGGCAGTCTTCCTTGATGTTAGCAAAGCGTATGATAGGATTGGTCATGATCATGTGGAACGATGCCTGAGAGCTCAAGGTGTTGCAAGTAATCTACGGAGGCTAGTCATGGGACTACTGAAGAATAATTTTATCCGTATTGATGTTGGTGGTTCGCGGTCGGAGCGCATTCAGATCAAGACTGGTGTCCCCCAAGGTGGACCGTTATCACCAATTCTGTTTGATATGGCGATTGATTTTATATATGAAGAATTGTGTGAATCGTCATTTGCGAATCGGAATGGATATCCGTTGGTGGAAGGATTCGATGCACTAAGCCTTACGGGGTTCGCTGATGACACGGTTGCAACGTCAAAGTCCGTCCAAGGCGCAAGTTTAATGATTGAGATGGTTCAATCTCTGTTGGAATCTATCGGATTGGAGATAAATCCCCGCAAGAGCATGGCCATTAATGTGGAGAATGGAAAGTTGTCGTCGGGGACACTGAAGATAAATGAAAATGTATCAATTGGATGTATTAGTGAGAGTGATAGAATTCGCTACCTGGGATGCACATTTAAAGACGAATTGGTCTTTGATGAAGATGTCGCAAAGAAGTTTACCGAGTTCGCTAATAATCTAATGACGTCTCCGTTGCTGAAGAAAGAACAAAAGCTTAATGTCCTGAATCAATACCTTATGCCAATACTGATGTATCCGTTGCAGTCTGCACCATTGAGAAAGGTCCCGATGGCGTTGCTGGATGTGCTAGATACGACTGTAAGGACAGCTGTTAAGTCGATTGTTGGTCTTCCTACTGCGACATCAACTGATATGATTTATTCACCAAGGCGTTGTCGTGGGCTTGGTGTGGTGTGTTTTCGGTGGGAAGCATTTCTTCAGCATTTCGCGATTGCAAGGAAGTTGGCTATATTGCCTGATGGATTGCTTCATAAAGTCATTGATGTCGAACAAGAGATGCTAGTGTGTCAAGAAACACTTGGCGTGGAAGGAGAGACCTCTCGAATATTAAGATCTGCGTTACGGGACCAAGCTTTTGAGAGGTGGGCCTCATTGGCATATCAAGGATCTGGAATACGTCACTTCCAAGACTATACTAAAGCTAATAGGTTTATTTATGACAAGTCTAATTTGACGGCATCAGAATGGACGGCTGGCATTAAACTGAGTGTCAGTTATGCTAATTTGGCAGGCGTTCCTGGGGTGGTGTCGAGGGATTCCCATGGTCAAGTCGTTGTTGGACCCAATTGATAATCAATGCCATTTTCGTGCAATACTTCCATGATGTCATCAAACAAATGTTTTGACTTTGTCGATGAAACACGTTTGAAACCAATAAAACTTTGTCTTATTTCAACTGATTTTGTGACTTCATTAAAATGAACGTATTTGAAGACAATGGTGAGTTGTTCGTGAGATGAAATGTCTGTGGTTGTATCGAGAATCATTGTATAATATTTTGCAAGCTTAATATCATTGATTACTTTCTGCCGAATCAAATTTGCAAAAATTTCAATCAACTCATTCTGTATGTCATGACTTAAAAAATGAACAATTGATTTTCCATTTGCTCTAGCTGTTTTGACTCGCTCGACAAGATCTCTCATTGGTTGATCAAAGTTTGAACTCATTTCAACAAGTTTCAAAAATTTTCCATTGTTTGGGTCATTCAATGTATCAGTCTGTCCACGAAATGCTATATTTTCACTGGCCAAATAGGCAACAAAATTAACAATTCTAATCATTTCAGTGTACAATCGTTGCTCTTTTTCGTTCAATAACTTTTGGCCAACAGAATCAATTGTTGCTTCTCGTTTGATTCGAAGTGCCAGCAACTTCCACTCAGTCATATTTTTGGTGTGATAATCTTTTTTAGAATGTTCACAAATGTATTGCTTTGATCTTCGCCAGTCATCAAATCCCGAATTGAATGTACAATCTTTGTTGAATACTTTGCACGAAAAGCAAAATATTTTGTTTTTCGATTTAGACAAAATTAACCATTCGCGTTTTTTGCCATTATCATCAAAGTAATGCGACGAATTAAATCCAATTTGAGTTGGTTGAAATTGCACTGGGCCTCTTTGAATTAGTGCAACACGCAAACTGTCTTCAATTTTAGTAGGCCAGGTACTGGGATCATCATAAGAATTAAATGAAGATTCAGAAGAAAAAAGATTATTCTCGGTTTGATCACACTTTTCAGTAATTAAATTTGATTCTGAAAATTTAGCAACATTTGACTGAGATGTAGATGCATTGAGATGTGTTGAGTCAATTTGAAAAGTCGAAGAAATTGGTAAAGTTGGGACAGAAGAAATCAATACTGAGCTTTTGTCGCTTATTTGGTGATATATTCTTATTGTCTTCTGTTATTATTTTCTGTTCGGGTTTATTGTTGTCACGTGATTGTGGTTTGGTGATTGGTTGAAAAAATCCTTTTATTTCGGTAGTAATTTGTTTTAGTCGTTCTTCTCTAACTTTAGCTTGCTTTCGGTTAAAAGCACCGGAATTTTTGACTTTACGATCAGCCATCTTAAAAGGGAAAGATTTGTAATAAAATTAATTTATCTAGTGGGAATTTTTACATACGACTTTTCGTATAAGTGGCCCAAAATGGTAAAAGGTGAGAAAATTTAATCAATTGAGAAAACGAGTCAAATTGAGAAATTAAGTGAACCAAACACATTAACACAATCATTCACACACGTGTACTCGCAGTAAGCCTCACACTGCCAGAACTCAATGTAAACACATGGCTTTCGATAGTTGATACGAATGCACCCGAACAATCGATACTTGTGCATATTTATTTTACTCAATGCAAATTTCAATGAAATTTAACTAAAACAAATATGATTGTGAATTTACTTTTGATTCAAGATTTTATTAATTATTAATTTTAGTGTGTGTTCATTTCACTGAATATTCGCGAAATGGCCATTTTGAGATCTTTGTGATTTTAAGATGCAAAGTATTTCAGCCACATCATCACATTGGCGATTTATAGCTCCCACACACCAAACACACCACACAAACTCCCAATCCATTTGCTGCCAGCCAAACATTCAGCCACCGCCCCAACTCCCATGCCATTTTCCGTCCACAAAACTTGCGCCCACCGCCCTTACTCCGGGCCGATTTGGCGCCCCCAGAGTCTCGGCGCCCTTGCCATCATGCAAGAAAAAATGCCCTGCCGCCGGCACTGTATATATACGTATATACTTATATACGGGGGGCTGATCAATAATATCCCGTATATTGAATTTATATTTCGATTAAACAAAAACTTTTATAAACTTACCTTTTTTCATTTACTCACAATTACTTAAATTAGAAAATAGAAACGTTGATTTTTCATCTAATTAACATGCGTGCATGGAGTTTTCCCTTGCGATCGAGTGTTTGCTGTGACTCTTCAATGGCTAGAGTATATAAATCACTAAAATAAAAATAATTAAAAATGTTTTAGTCCTGCATTTGATCCCAGAATACTGTTCCGTTAGATCGTTTGTTTATACAATGTACTTTTAATATTTGATTGATAACGCCGTGGAGAGAAGTTAAGGCAAACATGATAACACGCACGCATTCATCAATGACAAAAAAATGTTTGACAGTAATTACAGCTAACACCTCTCTTCAATGTTCAATGTCAGATCAAGAGAAGCCAAAATCAAACTAACTCAACAACAAAACAATCCAATGCCAAACAAACTGTTGAAATTTATTGTAGAATAAGGAACTGTAATAAAATGATATTTGAAAGCTTTAATTAAAAAAAATACACATGAAAATTCACAATTCATATTATTAAATAAAATGATGCGTTGCCCGTTTAGTGTTTACACCTGGAAAAATTTACGATTCTTGTTTGGTACACTTTCCAATGTGGAGAAATAGTTTTTTCAAAGAATGGGAACCGTTTTTTTACTAGCATATACACAATGTGTATTTGACATTGCTCATGTCATGGAATAATATAATTAAAATTGTATATACAATGATTGTAAAAAAGATTAAGCTCAGGACTAGACTTGTCTGCGTTTGCCAATGAATTTAGACTTTGCACATAAAGTGGCATTTTCCTAACATGCTTGACATACTTATGGTAAAAATAGACACACATTGCAGCAGTACTACGCAGTCACAATTAATAATACTAAATGCCCAACTCATAAACAAGAGTATGCTACAAAAGAAGACTGTGCTCATTGAAGAGGAGTTTGTTTACAGATTCGTATTTGGTTTTGGCTTACGTGATTAAAACAAATCGACAAACTGACTGCAAGTTTGTAGCCACTTCATCACACTCATTGGTTATCAGTCAGTTGTGCGTGTGGGTTATATTTCTCTGTTTCGTAACACAAAATAAACTCAACAATGTATCTAGTGGAAATTGCCATCAAAGATGACCAGAAACAGTTCGTGGTGGGTGACACCCTGTTCGGTACTGCTAAGGCCACCGTACCCTCAAACATTCCACTGTCGAGCCTTCAACTGTCGTTCAACTGTATCGGTGAAGTCAATTGGATCGAATACCATGACGCTTCTCATTATCCGAATTATCGCGCATGTTACGATCAACACTCATATCACGAAGATGTGTTTCTCTTTTCAGAGAAAGGTAAAGTGAAACTTTTTATGCTAATTTATGATATTTATTTTGATAATATTTATATAATCCATTCACATGTCAGATGTCACAGTTATTGAGGACATTACAAGCAAGAGAGTGACTATTCCGTTCAAGTTCATCATCCCAAAAAAGTATGTTACAAATGTACAAACTTTAAACTTTTTGGCAGATTGCTAATGTTTAATATTTCAACAGTGAAACTCTTCCCTCCTCTATGGTGAGCAGTCACGGTTTTGTCAAGTACTTTGTGCGTGTCACCATCAAAGAGCATGACAGTGACGGAGAGAAAAAGTTCACCAAAGAAGTGGTCGTTCAGTCACCAATCGAGAAGGACTTGATGGTATATACTTGTTATGTCATGTTGTATTGTTGAATAATACTTGTCTAATTAGGTGACAGTTGGTGGAACTGTCGAGAAGAGTGTTCTACTGCACATTGGCAAAGTATCGATGCATGGCTCGATCGATCGTAAAGGTTTTGCTCCTGGTGACACCATCACAGTTCATGTGGCGGTTGACAACCAGACCAACGCCAAGGTCATTCCACGGCTGTCCCTTACACAGTTGCAAATTTTCATGTGTGAAGATCGACACAAAACAGTGGAGACCATTCTCAACGAGGAGCAAATCATAGGAGCTGAGATTGAGCCCCAGTCAGAGGTAGAAGAACTGCTCAATGTGACCATCCCAGCAGACGAGTCGTTGACTATCAAAAGTTCTTTGATCACTGTCAAGTACTTTGTTCGTGTCACCCTGGATATTCCACACTCGTTCGATTTGCATCTCAACTTGCCAGTGGTGCTCACCACAAAAAAGGTGCTCGAGAATTTAAAGCACAAGAAAAATGAACCTGAGCGTGCCGTGTTAGGATGGGTTTTGGGGTTAGGTTAGGTGCCGTGTTAGGATGGGTTTTGTGGTTAGGTTAGGTGCCGTGTTAGGATGGGTTTTGTGGTTAGGTTAGGCTGGGAGGAGTGTTGGCGCCGCTGGCAGCTTTCTGCCAGCGGTTTCGTACTAAGTCCCAAAAGGCAAAACGTTAGTTTTGCGGGACTTGTACGAATAAATAATTTAAATTTCAAAAGTATCTTACCAGAAGAGTGACACCAATCAAGGTTGGTTTCACAGTTTGTGTTCACAGTCAATTGGGCCACAGTCAATCACACAAAACCCGACAACAAGACACAAAATGATTTCTTTAAAGCTTTTCATGACTAAAGTTGACTTTCTAACTTTTTTTTTACCAAAAGCAAGCAATTTATATAATTTCTGGTTTCTGTATTAGAGCTTCATCATACTTAAGACTGTGATTTGTGCGACAAAGTGTGAAATATTAATATTCTCATTAAGTGTCACTTTAAACAGAGAAGTTATAAATAACTCAGGATATTTGATGGATGCTATTAAGTAAACAACAATATTGTTGATCAGTTCTTTCATTTGATGTGATAATACGTGACTTTTGAACAAGGAAAAGTTTCGATAAATTATCCAAATAATATAGTCATACGATACGATACAAATGTCACGGTTTAATTTTTTCTCCTAATTGGCCAAACGCCATAATTGATCATCTAGTTGTGGAAACAAACGGACATAAACACACTCACCAGTGCGTCAGTTTGTTTATTTTGATTTAAAAATTTTGTATTTGTGCGCCAGCAAAATAAATAATTTGTTATTAGTCTTTTAGCATAAGAAATGTAATAATTTCGAACTTTATGAAAGGCATCCAATAAGGATATTTTCATTGGTGTGGTGTTTTGTCACGTAAGCCTCTGACTCTAACTCCAACCGATTGTGCAATGTTTCTGTAAACAAACATATCGTATGTTTAGTTCACCAATGTGCGTATATTTTCTAATAGATTAATTGTACTCCAACGATGGCTCGTGAATGTTATTTTTGTGCGGTCATTTTGTCCACCCTTGGCTATTCTAATAATGGAAGGCTGTGGACTGGACCTACTAATAAAATTTTGCTGTTGACTGCACTGGGCTGGCTGCCTGAGCTCATTCACGCTTTTCTGGTCATTACTCGTCCCGAACCCGAATCATGTGTGCTCATTGTACATAGGAATGCCGAATGCATGCCAGTTCATGCTGGTGGTCCAATTAAATATATTTAAAGTTAATAAGTATAAATAAAATGTAATATTTTTTAAAAAATACTCTTTTATTTATCTTTGAATTCGTGTACATGAACGTAGTACAACAAAAGTTTAGTAATACTTCCTCAATAAAACATTACATTGAATATTTGTTGAGTATTTTGGGCAATTGATGTGTAATGCTTATGCAACGCGGTTTCAACTTCATTACAAAAAAATTTGTTTACGTATAATCAAAGTACATTCGGTTAGCTCACACAGCATCGTCTTAATCATAATAAAACTTGACTAGAGTTTTTTGCGACCACACTAAAAATCTGCAGTGCGTCTGTGTTTACTGAGGGGCAAAAAATGTCACAAATGTTTTGTTTTTTGACATTTTGTTGTTTATAATAAAACAAAAGTGCACTAAAGTCCTTATATATTTATTTACTTTTGAAAATGATTCTGAATGAAAGGATGGAACGCCTTTTGAAGTGTATTAAACAAAAATTTGGCTATTATAAAGTAAACAATATTCCATTCTGCATTCCATAGTAGTGTAACTACTACGATATTACAATGAGTTGAATGTTTATAACAAAAAACTTACGTTTTGAAGAATAGTTGAAAATTACATTTCAAGATTTTGTATATGGTTTTAATTGTGAGAATGAGCGGAGTGGCATAAAAGTGGAGATATGCTTATCAATACAGAGTCTAATCTTTATTCAACAGTGGATCACTACTACTAGTTGTTGGCACACTTTCTGACGCATTCTGAAGTTTATTTTCATAATCTGTTTCCAATTGTTTGGATGTGTTCAACTTGGCTCCCATAAAAGTGCTCTCACAGAACAGCCACTCAAGCCATTCATTGGCGCAGTTGATGAATTTGTGTCGCGGATGACCGTTTGTTTGTCGTTCCACACCGACGGTTGATAGCGCCCGACGAACAGAGCCACGCGCACTGACACACACATTTGCATTGTACAGACTCTTCACCAGTTTGGTGTTCACCTGATTGGGCGTCACAGTTTGAATCACAATGCCATCCTCAGCATACTCGTAGGCAAGACTTTTACCCAGGCAATTCATATATGCCTTTGCTGCAAAATTGGAATTACATTATTTTACATTATTATTATTATACTCAAAATACAAATACACTCACAAGCACAATAAGTGGAGAACAACGGCAGTGCAGTGGAACCAACATGACAGGAAATATTAATGATGACTCCTTTAGCCGGATTCACACACTTTACATATCTCCTTCCCCAATTTATTTATTGAACAAATCGAATTTTTATAACACAGAGCGAACATAACGGTCAAACCCTTTGGTCAGCCAAGTATTCTCCCTCCAGCTCAGTAGAGACCATAATTTTCAATTGAACAAATCCATTCCACGTCTTACATATCTCCTTCCCCAATTTATTTATTGAACAAATCCAATTTTTATAACACAGAGCGAACATAACGGTCAAACCCTTTGGTCAGCCAAGTATTCTCCCTCCAGCTCAGTAGAGACCATAATTTTCAATTGAACAAATCCATTCCACGTCTTACATATCTCCTTCCCCAATTTATTTATTGAACAAATCAAATTTTTTATAACACACAGCGAACATAACGGTCAAACCCTTTGGTCAGCCAAGTATTCTCCCTCCAGCTCAGTAGAGACCATAATTTTCAATTGAACAAATCCATTCCACGTCTTACATATCTCCTTCCCCAATTTATTTATTGAACAAATCCAATTTTTATAACACAGAGCGAACATAACGGTCAAACCCTTTGGTCAGCCAAGTATTCTCCCTCCAGCTCAGTAGAGACCATAATTTTCAATTGAACAAATCCATTCCACATAACCTAACCTCAAAACCCATCCTAACACGGCACCTAACCTAACCCAAAACCCATCCTAACACGGCACCTAACCTAACCCAAAACTCAGGCGTTGTCTCGTGTTGAACCAATCAAAATCTTTCTTGAGAGAAAACGATTTGAATTCCTGGCCCTACAGGACACACCAACTCTGGAAAATCCACTCTCTCGTTCCTTACAACCAGGCCAGCCTGCAGCCATAAGACCAGCTCCAGAAAAGTCGTTCCATGAGTCACCGGCAGAAATGGCCAAACTACAGTCCAATACAACCGTCTTGCGCCCAACTCGCCAATCAGCCCAGTCACAAACTTCATCTTCCACAAACTCAACACAACTCACCAGCACAACAAACACCGAATCTCATCTGTACATATCAGCAAAGAAACTCAAAGTCCGTGTGTGTCCTACAAGCGGTGTTTCGATCTTTAGAATGGGAGTCGTCTATCATCTATACAGTGGAAGCTCAGTAAGGCCTCAAGCGCATCACATGCGGTTCTTACCATTTGTCGACAGGAGCCAAGGCACTCAATTCGCGATCAAAATGGCCTTAATGTTCATAGTGCAAAACCAAATCGAGCATCCTCGCAAAATCAACATCATTACAGACGAGCTCGAGTGTGCGAGATTCATTGAACAAGGTTACCTCAAGTTGGGTGAACTCGAACATGACATACTGCACCTGGTGAAGCATCTGAACTGTGAACTCACATTCAAACGACCAGTTCGTGGCGATTCGCATTGGGACAAATACATCAAGGTCAGAACAGCGGCTAGTTAAGTGTCTTTGATAATGATTGAAAAGGCTTAAGGATATTTGGCTTAAAAGGTGTTGAGCGTCAAGTTCTCATTCCCAACACTTGCCCTTGATCGAGCTATTCCTTTTATTGGTTGCGTGCTAATGTAACATATCAAACTAGTGCTCCCAAATTACCTGAAAATGAGTTTCGGAAATAAAATAACAGTTTCAGCTTCCGGCCGAAATAATTAATGAATATATGTTCTATTTGCATTTGGCTGTGTGATGCACTGAATGGCATAGGTCGGGCCATGTTCCGTGCACATATTCTACCGCCCGTACAGCAGCTTGATGCAAAGCTCAAATTGCCGACAGTGTACGAGTACCTTCAACTTTGGACTGATATTGAACAAAAATGGACAAAATTACCAAAAAATTAACTTATCTGGCATTATAATTTACTTTTTAGCGAGACTCTTTTAGAGTCGTAAGCTTATGCTATTGCCATCGTGTCTGTCTGTCTGACCGTCTGTCTGTCCGTCTGTAAACTTTTGTCCATATCCTGAGAGAACTGTAGACCCTAAAATTATTAAATTTGGCATACATACACTAAGGAGTATATGTAATCGACTAGTCATACCAAAACTGGGCGCCATTGATCATGACGCCCATTCTGGTGACAAATGTATTCTGAAAGAACCGTAGATCCTAGAATTACCAAATTTGGCATACATACACTAGGGAGAATATGTAATCGACTAGTCATACCAAAACTGGGTGCCATGGATCATGACGCCCATTCGGGTGACAAATGTATTCTGAAAGAACCGTAGATCCTAGAATTACCAAATTTGGCATACATACACTAGGGAGTATATGTAATCGACTAGTCATACCAAAACTGGGCGCCATGGATCATGACGCCCATTCTGGTGACAAATGTATTCTGAAAGAACCGTAGATCCTAGAATTACCAAATTTGGCATACATACACTAGGGAGTATATGTAATCGACTAGTCATACCAAAACTGGGCGCCATGGATCATGACGCCCATTCTGGTGACAAATGTATTCTGAAAGAACCGTAGATCCTAGAATTACCAAATTTGGCATACATACACTAGGGAGTATATGTAATCGACTAGTCATACCAAAACTGGGCGCCATGGATCATGACGCCCATTCTGGTGACAAATGTATTCTGAAAGAACCGTAGATCCTAGAATTACCAAATTTGGCATACATACACTAGGGAGAATATGTAATCGACTAGTCATACCAAAACTGGGCGCCATGGATCATGACGCCCAATTTTGGTAGCACCAAGTTTTAAAAAAGATTTTTTGTGGTCACTATGTTGAAAATGATGAACAAATGTGTTGCACATTTTAAATAAAAATATTGGTCCCAATACACCTCTTTAGTAATCCAAATGGATCAAATAAAGTCGTTTTAAAAGTTTCTCAGTTGATAGTTCAAGTTTCTATTTTATTTTTTAAGAGTCTAGCACTTTGCCTGGCTTGCCAGACAATCTTATTGTTTTCACTTTCAGGACTTGAAGAATTCAAAACAGAAAGTAAATCTACATTCCATTGGTCTGGTTAATGCATTTAAAGATAGAAATAGAAAATACTAGTGGGCCCTGCGGGTGCTAAATTTAAATCCTATGATATTATTTTGAAAGTAATGTCCCCAAAATTGGCATTATGGGGAATAGTCGAGTGTAAGCGAAATTCATACACACCTAACCACCTAAACCTAACCTAACCCTATCCTAACCGACGCCCACACCTACCTAACCACCTAAACCTAACCTAACCCTATCCTAACCGACGCCCACACCTACCTAACCACCTAAACCTAACCTAACCCTATCCTAACCGACGCCCACACCCACCTAACCACCTAAACCTAACCCAATCCTAACCTAACCAACGCCCACACCTACCTAACCACCTAAACCTAACCTAACTAAATAAAAACAATTTTCAAATTTAAAAAAAAAACGACGCCCACACATACCTAACCACCTAAACCTAACCTAACCCTATCCTAACCGACGCCCACACCTCCCTAACCACCTAAACCTAACCTAACCCTATCCTAACCGACGCCCACACCTGCCTAACCACCTAAACCTAACCTAACCCTATCCTAACCGACGCCCACACCTGCCTAACCACCTAAACCTAACCTAACCCTATCCTAACCGACGCCCACACCCACCTAACCACCTAAACCTAACCTAACCCGATCCTAACCGACGCCCACACCCACCTAACCACCTAAACCTAACCTAACCCAATCCTAACCGACGCCCACACCCACCTAACCACCTAAACCTAACCTAACCCTACCCTGACCGACGCCCACACCCACCTAACCACCTAAATCTAACCTAACCCTAGCCTAACCGACGCCCACACACACCTACTTACCTAACCCGTTTCTCTATGACCGAATTTTATATTTTCATTGTTGCACTCGTTGGGGGGCTCATTGTTGGACATGTGACCCAACAATGGGGCCTCAAGCTGAGACATTTTCAATCAGAGATTTGTTCGGCAGGTATACCTAAAAAACATTTTTCGCAAAAACCAAGGTCAAACAGCACATCTAGATGGTATTCTAAGCACTTTGGCCAAGTTTGATGCAAATCGGCTAAGAAATGTAGGAGGAGTTACATGCACAAGAATCGAAAATGCTGTACCTTAGTCTTCGCTTACGCTCGACAAAAAACACATTTTAGTTCACACTTGAAAAGATGTTGCAACTGCAAAGATTTTATTCTTCTTCAATTCTATTGGATAATTGAATTTGAAGAATTTGCGATGCAAACAAACAAATAGACAAACAGACCGAAAACGAAAATACAATATGACAAACTAATAATCTTATTTTGAACAAGATTGAACAAACAACAATATTGAACAAATATTTAAATTTATTTGAATATATTTTGTTTTAAATTTTGGTTTTAGAGGGACAAAATCTTTCTTGGAATCCCATTTTATGGGTAGATTTTTCCTACTTATTTGCTTTGACCTAAATTTTGCGTTTTCCTAAAATCACAGTTTTTTGGAGGTTGCATATATGGTTTCTCATTAAGCGCAATAAACCATTTACAATTACAATGAGTAAGAACGAGTAAGATGTAAGATGCAATAACGGTAGGAAAGGAAAATGCAAGGAAGAGAGTATTGCATTTAGACAAAAAGACAATACAGTAAAGTCTCGTTAATTCGAATATTTTGGGACCCTAAATCCTAAAAATTTTTCAAATTACCAATTATCGAGACTATTTGAAAATGAATATATTTGATTGATTTAGATCAAAATGGATTCTGAAAATCGTTAATTGCTAAATAGTTTAAACAATTTGAATGTTTCAACGTGCTAAAATGTGATAAATGCGAAAATCTAGCGCTAACCCTACGTATTTAGAATACAGATTTAAGGTACATGAAGCAACCAAATTTGGTAAAATGAGCCATTAATATATAGCGTTACTGTGTTGAAAACTATTTGTCTGAGTTAAACAATAAACTGAATTTTGTTAAAAATTTTGTTTACTGTCTTTTGATGGTCAATTTTGAAATTTGGATAATAGCGAATTACACTCGGTAAAAAATCGATCAAAATTTTCAACTCTATGTTAAGGATTGTCAATAAATTAAAACTGTTATCGCAATCACATTAAAAATGCATACGTTTTGAAATAGCAACAAAATGGCGCCGGCTAATTAGCTGTTGCTAGTGGCCACTAATGTGACGTATGATGATGTGGCGCCATGTCTGGTGGAACTAAATCAAAAATCCTATACAGCACTAAAATTCATCATGTGGTATAGTCAAAATTAAAGATGTAGTTTCAAGTCCATATCTTAATTAGCAACCACACTTAACAAAGTTGCGAAAATGACATGAAATCAAATGACTTTGACGTCAACGCGAACCCATGGCGCCAGGTAGCTTTGATTAGCTAAATGTCTAGTCTTGCATTTCCATGAGTTCCAAAATAATACCCATAGACTAAAATGCACTATGAAAGTAATATCCCTCGCAATTCTCTGCGGACATTATTTAAGAGTTTTTTGATTGGTGTATGCATACTTGGCACATGAGACCTGTGGCGCCAGGCGCAATACTCTGAGTTCCAACTAAATAGACAAAATGATGTCTCTCTCTCTCTCTCTCTCTCTCTCTCTCTCTCTCTCTCTCTCTCCACAGTATTATTTTTATGTTTATCAAAAAATCGGCAAAAATGAAGGGCAATACTACTTTTTTGAGGAACTCAATCATATATTTTTATTTCTTTTTATTGGATTATCCATTTTAAAAAAATTCTCAACAAAAAAAATTTCATTTTAAAAACCCCTGGAAACAATTGAGTAGACAGAGAAAATCAAAGTAGTGTAATTTTTGCAATCACTTACAAATAACGTTATCATAATGCGAAACAAGCAAAAAAAATTAGAAGATAAACCCCCAAAAAACCTTAACCTTCCGTAGTGCAATTTTCCGTAAATCATAAAAAGGTTTGTTTTAGAAAAGAGAAAGAAGAAAAAACAAAGATTGCTACCATTAGCTAATATGATACCTTTTGTGTTATCAATTGTATTAATTAAAAATTGCTCACACAAAGTAAAAGTAGCGATAATCGTAAAAATTCCTTGTTGGACTCCCAAGCACAAAAATGGCCAAGTTTTTGGGTATATAAGCCCTAATGGAAGGCGTCCAAAATCATCCTTCAACTCTTTGAAATCCTCTTTGAAATCAATTGAAACTCTCTCGAAACTTGCTTGCTTCAAAGTAGAAACCCTGTTGAAAATCTTCAAAATGAACTTCTCCCTGACTCTTGGGCTTTTCCTACTTTTGGTATCGTCAACCTTGCAAAGCCTTGTTCCAGCAGCAGAAGAGCTTCAAGAGGACGATGATTCAGAAAACTCATCTCGAATCGTCGGTGGTACGAATGACGTGGACTTTAGTAGACACGATTTCGTTGTGTCCATTCAGAGCATGGCCCATCTGTGCATGGGTTCGTTCGTGAACAAAAAATTGATTCTCACTGCAGCATCCTGTGTTGCAAGGTAATGTTTTTGTTTCATCTAAAATTAATCCGTTAATTTAAATTCATAATTACTCGTCCATCCACACACATACAGTATTTCTCCGAATTTGCTACGAATCCACTATGGCAGTCCGTACCACAATGAAGGAGGATGGTTCCTGGACGTTAACGATACTATAATCCATCCAGAATTCGATCCCATCACAATGGTCAATGACATTGCCTTGCTTCGGCTCAAAGCTCCCCCAACCAATACTGATCACTATACCTTGCTTGTTAATTTTGCCTCTCCAATGGACATTGTTACCACTAGTACGTATTGCAATGTTACTGGCTTTGGTTTCAGGGGCGAGCTGACAGGTAAGCTGTCTCATCACTTGCGAATGGTCAAACTGCGTGGTGTAGAGCACGCAACCTGCAAGCAACACTATGCTGCCGTTGGCCTTAATATCACGGATGGCGCCTTCTGTTTGAGAAATTGGGGTGGTGGTAGAGGCAAAAGTATTTGCCATGGTGACATCGGGGCTATTGCTTTTACAGAAAGCTATAGACCAAACAGGGCAAGAATCGCTATTGGTCTGGCCTCCTACAGCATTGGCTGCGGACAGCGACCATCGGAACAACCGAATGTTTTCACCAGAATTGAACCCTACCGCATATGGATGGAAAGTTACATTAAAGCACAAAATTTAGAAGATAATTAGACTATATCTTAACACATTCATGTAACACAATGATCATTGTTATGTAACCAAGATAAATAAATATCCAACGATGGGTTAAACTTCTACTTACGGAATTAAAATTTTCTTTTAAAAATAAATTTCTAAGGTCAAAATTTTCCACTCTAGGTAAAAAATGTATGGTGTAGGACGAATAGGGCCTTGGGTCCTATGTCCTAACGATATTATTGGATGATGATTGAAGATAGAACAGTAAAGAGTCTTATTGATGGTTTATTGGTTGATTAGTAGTTGTCACATAGACGTCACATCGGAGAGTGATCTCTCTGTGAGAGTACATGACTGGTAAAGGATAATGAACGGTGTGCATGGGATACAATGCCCATGCGCATCCGATCAGTACAGTATGAATGGAGAGTGAGAGAACCAGTGGATAGGCACTGGGGTGAGCTGTGGGATAAGCCAGGGGTAAGATTCTTTACAATGGTAAAAATATTTCTTTAGTAGAGGTAAGATGTAAAAATCTCAATGGCAAATTGGCAAAATGGCAAATTGGAGACTGTTTAATTACTGATTGCAAGTGTTTTTACACGGGTCTGTTCCTTCCGCAATTGAATTAAGAATACAAAAGAAATTATTTTAACTCATATTATTGTCGAGCGTGAGCGAAGACTTTTAGTGACAAGAAATCCGATTTGGTTTCCAGTGAACTCCTCCTCCATTTCTCAACCGATTTACATCAAACTTGGCCAAAGTGCTTAAAATACTATGCGATTGTGCAGTTCAACCTTGGTTTTTGCAAAAAATGTTTTTTTAGGTATAGCTGCCAGTCAAATCTCACCAAGGTCAAATCTCTGTTTGAGTGTTCATTGTTGGGTCTGATGGCCAACAATGAGTGCAACAATGGCGATGGGAAATTTGGCTACATTGTGACTTCAAACTTAGGTTAGGCAGGTGTGGGCGTCGGTTAGGGTTAGGTTAGGTTAGGTTTAGGTGGTTAGGTAGGTGTGGGCGTCGGTTAGGGTTAGGTTAGGTTAGGTTTAGGTGGTTAGGCAGGTGTGGGCGTCGGTTAGGATTAGGTTAGGTTAGGTTTAGGTGGTTAGGCAGGTGTGGGCGTCGGTTAGGGTTAGGTTAGGTTAGGTTTAGGTGGTTAGGCAAGTGTGGGCGTCGGTTAGGGTTAGGTTAGGTTAGGTTTAGGTGGTTAGGCAGGTGTGGGCGTCGGTTAGGATTAGGTTAGGTTAGGTTTAGGTGGTTAGGCAGGTGTGGGCGTCGGTTAGGGTTAGGTTAGGTTAGGTTTAGGTGGTTAGGAAAGTGTGGGCGTCGGTTAGGGTTAGGTTAGGTTAGGTGTAGGTGGTTAGGCAGGTGTGGGCGTCGGTTAGGGTTGGGGTTAGGTTAGGTTTAGGTGGTTAGGCAGGTGTGGGAGTCGGTTAGGGTTAGGTTAGGTTAGGTTTAGGTGGTTAGGCAGGTGTGGGCGTCGGTTAGGGTTAGGTTAGGTTAGGTTTAGGTGGTTATGTAGGTGTGGGCGTCGGTTAGGGTTAGGTTAAGTTAAATTTAGGTGGTTAGGTAGGTGTGGGAGACGCTTATAATCGCTTTCGCTCGACTATTCCCCATAATCTCAAATTTTGGGGACATTATTGAAGCCAACAAAGTTTAATGCTTCAAATATAGCACCCGCAGGGCACACTAGTGTCATTATATCATTAAATGTGCCAGTTTAATATTAAAATTGATAATATTCTTTCTTACTTTATTCAATTTATTAAAAATATATTTTTTAGTAAACATTCCAAATCTGTCCAAATGGGAATAAATTTCACAAACAAGTCTAAGCACAATCTTACCTAAATCTAAATCTTTATAAAAGAAAGAGAAGAATGAGGACGTTTTATTGGTCAATTGAGGAAATGTGCCACTGCTACATTGTGTATAAGGGTGGTAAGTAATGCAACGAGAATGAGAATCGATAATCAAGGTAGTTGAGCATTCTTAAAGGGAAAGATTTCACTCACTTACTCGAGCACATCAATTATGGCGAATACGCACATTTTGTGTGGATTTAAATTGGAGTATAGAGTGCACTGCACACACATTGAGTGGACAATTGAAATACAGTAAAGTCTCGATAATTGGTGCCTGGCTTAATTCGAAAGTCTCTTTAATTGGTAATTCGAAGGCAAATCTTCAAAATTTGGTATAATTTGCCAACTATCACTGTACAAATGTGCTTTATAATTCGAAAATCACTCGTTAATTGGTAATTGGAAAGCAAAATTGATGCTAATTCGAACAATTTTTATCGCTTTTGGGGCAAAACCTGATCCAAATTTCAAATTTGACCATCAAAGGACAGTAAACAAAATTTAGTTGATTGTTTACCTCACAGATAAATAGTTTTAAATTCAGTAACTTTATACATTAATAGCTCATTTTACCAAATTTTTCCGCCTCATGTACCTTAAATCTATATTCTGAATACGTATGGTTTTGTCTAAATCATAATTAACGCTAGATTTTCGCGTAAATGACATTTTAGCACGTGGAAACATTCAAATCGTTTAAATTATTAGGTGTTACTATATGTAATGGAAGTTTTTTCAGTCAAAACAGCGCTATTTTCTTCCATTACATATAGGAAAGCCTAATATTTAGCAATTAATTATTTTCAGAGTCGATTTTGATCTAATTCAATCAAATATAGTCATTTTTAATAAGTCTCGATAATTGGTAATTCGAAAAATTTTTAGGGTTTGGGGTCCCAAAATTTTCGAATTAACGAGACTTTACTGTAAATTGACCCCGCAAATGGTTGGGTCATTCCAGCGGATTGCAATGAGTCGTAGTAATAATACAGAATAGAAAAAAAACGATTAAGTTCCGCGTACAATTCAAAGTGCAATCAACTCTCAACCCAACTAATCTAGATCAATTCAAACTGATACATACCAAAACAGTAAAGTGACCTCAAAATGAGGGTTTAGGGGTAATTTCGGTTATTTGGGCACAATAAAAGTAGAGTTTCAATTCGACAAATATAGGGATAACGTGTGCATTTAAACTTTTGTTAATTGGGTCCATTGGGTCTATTATGTTTTGTTTATAGGTCATTTGATTCTTCATTGTTTCGATATATAATGTTCTCGATAAAAAAAAGCAAATTCCTGGAATCGATTTTTGATCTAAAAAAGATAAACTCAAGATTTATCTTTTCAAGATCTCTTATGTTTTTGGGGTATGTCTAGTTTGTTATGTATGCGATAATCAAAAGTCAATATCACGATCAGAAGTAAAACCGTTTAAAACAGACAAATTGACAGTTGACATATTAGGCTCAATCAATCACGAGAGTAGGGTAGGGGATCCTACATGTACGAACTTGTACTAAAGCATCTAAAAACGGACCAAAACAACAACAACAAGAAGATGAATCGAAAAGAAATGGAAATGTTATTTTGCCCTCAGTGGACTAAGGAAATTTTGCTGTTGCAAAAATAGAGGGAAATCTATCTTCCGAAAGGGCAATCTATCTGTATATCTGAATGTGTACAGTTTTGTGTTTATGTGTGTACAGTTTTGTTTTGTATACGGACATTCTAAGATGCGAGAACGTGAGACACTTAACAGGCGGAAAGTCTATATGGCGGTTAAAACCGTTCCCTTTCCCTTCTACATCTCTCAACATTCCAATCACGTGCAAATTCAAGAGTGTTTAGCTTCTCTATGTTCGTGTCCGAAAGCTTTAACGCTCTGAACACATGGAACGAGAGAGTGGATTCGGTTGCACACCACTAAAACGCTTGTTTGTTGTCCTGTCGTCGTCGCCGTCTATGAAATAAGATTCATCGATTCTCTCTGGATTCTCTGGTTTGTTTGTTTATGGTAAGGAATTTGTAAAATATTTGGAATAATTGGCAAAACAAATTCATAAAAGAAAATATATTCACTCATATATTTGTTTAGAAAAAATAATTTATTACCTACCTGTAGAAGGCAATTTTGACTTAGGGATTTTTTGACGTAAAGATTTTTTGACTTAGAGTGGAAAATTTTGACCTAGGAATTTTTTGACACCAAAATTTCTGAAATAATTTTTACTCATAAATGGATATTTATTATTTATTTTAGCGAAATAACAATTACCGTATAGCCCGCGGGCTATAGATGGAACAACTTTTTTTCGTGTCCTCCTGCGAGCTATATTCTGGTGCGGGCTATACACAGGATAATTTTTGAAAGTTTTAACCTATCCTAGCAAATCCATTAAATTTTTCACATTTTAGGCTCAAATTTTACTTTATTTGGGTATTTTCTCTTAAATAACATTCAAAATTAGACAAATAACGCAAAATTAGTTCAAAATGGACCCATAAACCAAGATTATAATGTACCGAATGTGCAGGTAGAGCAAAAGTAGACGTGAGTCGTAGTGAACCAGGTTGATGCATTCCTCGTGCCAGTAAAGGTTAACGGGCCACAACTCATCTTTGAATCGGGTGTGACGATGGTGAGTCGATGGTGAGCCAGTGTTGTCCATTCGATTCGCCAATTGGTCTGTTAGTTCATTACTTGGTTTGCATCTTTGTAGTGACTCGTTACTGGTGGGCATCTGACATTGGTCTTTGTGAGTTGTGAAGATGGTTTGGGATTGTTCGTGTAGATATTGTTCCATCCGGTTTTGGAGATTAGTGACTTGGGTTTGTACTTTTGACTTGTACTTGCGTAGTAGTAGTGTAACACTTGCCTTACTTTCGGATAGAAGTATATTGTCCAACTCTTGGGTGAGGTTGTTCATTGAGACCATCCACATGTTGAGTCGCTTGTCCAAGTCGTGACATTCGTTTTGCTCAACTTGACATTGGTGAGTGTTGACCAGTTCGATAGGGTCTTGTTTCATTTGATTGTTGTCTTGTGATGCAGTCTCTGATTCTTTGTGATTGTCTGTGTCGTTGAAGTCAATTAGCCAGTCTTTCTGCAAGAAGCCTTCCACGCGGGGACGGCCACACCAATTGGGCTTGCAGTCGGGCTTGTCTGTTCCATTGGGTATTGCTGGTTGCACGCGTTCTTCTTTTCCACCGAAGACGAGCCAACCAATCTTGGTTTGTTTGGCTATAAGGTCGTCATCGACTTTTACTTCTTGTCCGGTTACAACTCGCGAGTAGTACGGCAGTCCAAAAATAATCTCGATTGGTCTTGACTCATCGTCTTGGTAGTGTATGCCTTGAGACTTGAGTTCGATCACTTTGTCTTTGGAGAGAGACTTCCATCTCATGTCACCGAGGTCGTCCACAACTCGCACGTTGGTCTTGATGGTAAAGTCATTAGTCAGTGATGATAACATGAATGACGTAATGCGGTCATTTATGGAGCTAACTTCGCTTTCCGCGTGTCTCTTGATACCAAGCTCTGGTGCCTTGGATACTTCAAGGTTGAGTTCAGTGGCCAACTTTTCAGTTATGAAAGAGTGGCCAGCAGCACTGTCGAATGCAATTCGTACTTCTCGTTTGTTGATTCTTGCCATACACGTTTGATATTGCGCAGTTCCAAGATGGCACTTGCGAACAACAGTCTCTGGGTTGACTACTTCTGATGATATCCTATCCTATCCTATCCTATCCTATCCTATCCTATCCTATCCTATCCTATCCTACTTATCCTATCCTATCCTATCCTACTTATCTTAAAATTGTGATGTTGGTGCGTTTGTCAACAATGCAAAGTCAAAGATACAGAAAGTGATTGTTGAAATTACAAGAATGGAAATGAGTTTGATTGTTGAAAGAAATTTTCTTTCTGATTTTGCTTATGTTTAGCTAATATATTAGGTGGTTCTTGGCGCCGTTTAGGCTTAGATTAGGTATTAGGTGCCGTGTTAGAATGGGTTTTGGGTTAGGTTAGGTTAGGTTAGGTGCCGTGTTAGGATGGATGTAAAAACTATGCTTCTCCTCAAACCCAATTACAATCCTACAAACCATTGGGTGCACTTTTATGAAATTATTGGGGAAAAAGGTCTTTTATGACTAAATTTTTATAAATGTATGAACGATAAATAAATAATAAAATATAAACGACCATATTGCCATTTTGCCATTTTGCCAATTTGCCACTAAGATTTTTATCTGTTACTTCTACTAGAGAACTATATTTTTGCTATAATTTTTACTAAAAGTGTGAAATTTTCAACAAAGGAAATTTTGACTAAAAGGAAATTTTAGTTTAAAAAAACTTTACCCATTGTTGGATATTTATTTATCTTGATTACATAACAATGATCATTGTGTTACATCAATGTGTTAAAATATAGTCCAATTATCGAATTAACCCCTTGGAATGTAACTTTCAAACCACTTGCGGTAGTATTCGAGTTTGGTGAAAGCATTCGGATGCTCCGATGGTCGCTGTCCGCAGCCAATGCTGTAGGAGGCCAGACCAATAGCGATTCTTGTCCTGCTTGGTTGATAGCTTTCTGTAAAAGCAATAGCCCCGATGTCACCCTGGCAAATACTTTTGCCTCTACCACCGCCCCAATTTCTCAAACAGAACGCGCCATTCGTTATATTAAGACCAACGGCAGCACTATAGTGTTGCTTGCAGGTTGCGTGCTCCACACCACGTAGTTTGACCATTCGCCAGTGATGAGACAGCTTACCGGTCAGCTCGCCCCTGAAACCAAAGCCAGTAACATTGCAATACGTACTAGTGGTAACTTCGTCCCTTGGAGTGGCAAACCCACCAAGTAAACCATAATTATTGATTGGAACAGTTGAGGTCCGAAGCAAGGCAATGTCATTGACCATTGTGATGGGATCAAATTCTGGATGGAGTATAGTCTCGTTAACGTTCAGGAACCATCCTCCTTCATTGTGGTACGGACTGCCATAGTGGATTCGTAGCAATTTCGGAGAAATACTGTATGTGTATTGTAAAAATTGTGGATTTAAGTTAGTGGATTAATTTTGTCCAATAAAAAACATTACTTTGCAACACAGGATGCAGCCGTTAGAATAAAATTCGTATGCACGAACGAACCCATGCACAGATGGGCCATGCTCTGAATTGACACAATGAACTTGTGTCTGTTAAAGTCCACCTCATTCGCACCACCGACGATTCGAGATGGATCTTCTTTGGTGACGTCATCTTCTGCTGTTGTAATAAGTACCTGAAGAGCAATTGATAATACCAATACTAGCAAAAGCGGTTGCCCAAGATGCTGGGAGCACTTCATTTTGAAGATTATTAAGAGAGTTCCTAGATTGGTTTTTAAAGGTGGGAAGATGATTATGTGACGATTCCCATTGGGGCTTATATACTCAAAAACTTTGCCAAATGAAATTTTTACTATTTTTGTCACTTTTACTTTGTGTGTGTGCAATTTTTAATTGAGAGAGACAGAGGGGGAGAGAGGGAGAGAGAGAGAGAGAGAGAGAGAGAGAGAGAGAGAGAGAGAGAGAGAAAAGTGATTCTGCCTACTTAGTGTAAGTTGACATACAGACACTTGAGAGATCAATCCAGTGGACATGATAAATACAAATTAAAGACAATAGTGTAACAATATACGAGAGTATGGGACAATAAGATAAAGGTGAGTATGAAGGAAATGTGTGACTAAATGTAAGATGTTAGTTAGTTGCGTATATGTGATGGTTGATCATCCTAACTGAGTCAGCCAGGATAGTTTCGGTCATCTCGGGTAGGACCCTTTGTCCAGCTTGAAGCGATCAAAGAAGGCCACGACCCCGGTGCACACTGTCCCTCGTACCCCGAACCATAGTCCGATAACTTCAAAGTCACATTGACCGAAGTGTCCGTACTTGATGGCGGTGCCGGTGCGCAGCTTCTCTGCCTGCACCTCCTGGTCCATATTCCTGTTCGTCTTGTACCGAATGGTTGGGTCGATGATGAAGGCTTTGTTGGTGCCAGGCTCGAAGGCCAGTATGTCCACTCTTCTGTTTCGGCCCTCGCCATCGACACAGGTCACCTCGTCTTCGCAATGATATCCTTTTGCTTGCAACAGGCTTCGAAGCCAGTGCTTGATTCGATGGTGACGGTCGTCGCGTCTCTTATCGCCAAACTTGCAGTTGCCAAGTACGTGTGATGGTATTTCACGGGTTTGAGTCTCGCTGGGGCAGCGCCCACAGCGGCGGTCCAGATTCTGTTCGTTGACTCCAGGGACGCCGACGAGGTTCGCGTTGTTGGTGGACAGCTTCATCGCTCCAATCCATTAAGTTAACTTGTTTATCTTCCTTTGCCTTCTTGATTCAAGCGTTGATGAGCTTGGCGTTTAGTTGACATCTATGAGTGCCAGCAACCAATCCTCGTTGGTTCGTGTTGAGATCGACCTGGCTGCGTAGGTGTTTGTCTAAGACGCGTTCAATAATTCCACTGAAGACTGAGTAGATAGTGATCGGCCGCCAATTGCCAACGTCGTGAAGACCTCAATCTTTTGGAATCAGTACAGACTTGCTTTCACTGAGACCATATGGAACCCAACCTTTAGTCAACATGATGGTGTTGATTCACTGGATAGTGTTGCCAATCTTGAATAATGCAACTTCTACTAATTGTCAGCATATCGCATATGTTTTACAACCTTCTTTATCTCAGGAACTTACATTGAAATTTACCTTATTATTTACTTAATAGAGCTACAGTAAAGTCTCGCTAATTCAAAAATTTTGGGAACCCAAATCCTAAAATTTTTTTGAATTACCAGTTATCGAGACTATTTAAAAATGACTGTATTTGATTGAATTAGATCAAAATGGACTCTGAAAATCATTAATTGCTAAATAATTTAAACAATTTGAATGTTTCCACGTGCTAAAATGTCATTTACGCAAAAATCTAGCGTTAATTATGATTTAGACAAAACTATACGTATTCATAATATAGATTTAAGGTAGATGAGGCGGAAAAAATTTGGTAAAATGAGAAATTAATGTATAAAGTTACTGAATTTAAAACTGTATTTATCTGTGAGATAAACAATCGAATAAATTTTGTTTACTGTTCTTTGATGGTCAAATTCGAAATTTGGATCAGGTTTTTTCCCAAAAAGCGATAAAAATTGTTCGAATTAGCATCAATTTTGCTTTCCAATTACCAGTTAATGAATGATTTTCTAATTATAAAGCACATTTGTACAGTGATAGTTGGCGAATTATACCAGATTTTCAAAATTTGCCTTCGAATTACCATTTAAAGAGACTTTCGAATTAATCCAGGCACCAATTATCGAGACTTTACTGTACTCTGTGCATTTGTTTGATTTGCCCAACATTGTATACACACTCTATCATAGAGTCTCTATGATAAGAAATATATATCATTCCAACATGTCATCATATATAATAATCACACATATATCAATCATTACAAAATGCATAAAGTAAAGATGAACACACACACACACACACACAAAACAACGTAAAATTTTTAATAATCGCCGCTCTCAAATAGCCCTTAATAGATTGCGTTTGTAAGTTTATAAAAGCGTTACGGTGCTTATTTTGAGATTTTACGGTTAGTCATATTGCACAACACTAAGTCATAGTTAAACAATATTAATGATAGGTAGAAAAATATGATTTATAACAAGATGATGATGAACAGTTGGTATGGAACATGTAGTGTGTGCTCATGTGCTCTAGTTTACCATCCAATGACATCCTCTACTGTATCCTACTATCCAAAATCGTAATTTTTATTTGATTTTTATGATCCATGTGGGGCCCACATTGTGGGCCAAGTGCAAACATCAACAACAAAAAATAGTGTTCAATGAGGTACCGAATCCCTCTTTTATTTGGTTTGTTTACACAGAACATGGAGACACATGTGCATGCGACATATAAGATAAGTCAATAATATGTTCAAGGTTTGATACTTTGCTTAAGCGCAATACCTGATCTGTTTGAACATATACCATATACACATGTGTGCATGTTCAGTCTACTATTCATATCTGAACTCAAAATGACAATAATAAATCATAATAGTCATTTATGATCACTGATAAACTGTCGAGTGGAGACTTGCTTACTATGGTCCCAAACAGAAACTGGTACATTCGATTCAGGATATATATGTGCGAAGCAATTGGATAATGCTCTACACATTTCACTTCAGTCAGTAAAAGAACTTTGAATAGTGCGAATCGGGTTTTCAGAGCGTTTTCAAGACAATTTACTATTTGCTATTAATCAAACTCTTCACAAAGCAGTTCACTTGACTATTCACTATTTTACATATTGTTCATATGTTTTTGTTGTGCTTCATGACAATTCGCATTTATTAAATAATTTTTATTCATAATTCGGTATTTTTGTTTGTCTCAAAAGCAAAGATGGTGGCATTGTTTTCTTCTTCTTCTTCATTATTCGTTTTGATCTTCCTATCCATCAATAAGGTATGTGTGTGTGTGTGTATGTCATTTATGGAAGGCTCACTGGTTTTTTTTATATGGGTTGGATTTGAGTTAGATTTGGTGCATATTTTATTTAGATCTTGATTAGATCTGGTTTTGAACTGATTTAGAACTGGTTTAAATCTTGTTTAAATCTGGTTCTAAATATATGAATCCATATATAATTGTTGAATAACAATTCATTCGCCAATCCTCCCTCCCCGAACAGATTCGTGATGTTGAATCGGGAATAAAACTTCAAATCTACTACGAGTCCCTAAACGATGTCGTACGAAGCTTCTTCCTGGAACAGTTCCAATTGGCATATTCTAGCGGTCTTACCAGTGAATGTGATATTGACTTCTATCCGTACGGTAATACACAGTATCATGATGGCGTGTACACATGTCCCTATGGAACGTTACAGTGTGAGGCAAATAAAGTCCATGTAAGTTGTTTCTTGTTTAGCCTTTTCCTCCATTTTTCTCCATTGTTTTCTAAACAGGTTTGTATGTTCGATCTTACTGGTCTCACTGATCAAAGTATCCGGGCCAGTTTCATCAATTGTTTCTTCAAGAATCGCCACCAACTGTCCAGTGTGGAAGATTTGGCAAAGCAGTGTGTACCCACTGAGTACTGGAATTCGCTTCATAGCTGTCTCGGTGGCACCGATTCGGATATCTTTGATGCGGTAGCGTATGAGACTAGTTTTGTAGCTGAGCAAATTAAAGAGGATGGACTGGTGGCGCTTGTGGTGAAAAGTGATGCCAAACAGAATCTGGTTGAGAAGATTTGTGAAGAGTTGAAGGTAAGTTGGAAGAGTTGAGAATGGAGTTTCCAGTTAGGAGTTTTAGTTAAGAGCTTCCGGTAATGTGTTCCATATTAGATGCTTCCGGCGATGAGTTTCTAGTTATGAACAATCATATCTTAAGTTTGATCTCAAATCTTTACCACATAGAAAACAGACGGAGTCTGCGCCCAAGCTCAGCCACCAAAGCTGCCAATAGGAATCTACTACGAAGCAGCAAACATGGACTCCTCTACTTTTCTGACTAAACAATTGGGTGCCCATTATCATGTACTGGAAGATCTGGTTGAGATTGAATTGATTCCATACGGAAACACTAAATTAACACTAGATGGCGCTGGCGTTTACGAATGTTCCGGTGGAGAGATACAGTGTATTAGTAATAAGTTTCAGGTAAGGATGTTTGGGGCTCTATCCATAATAACCAAAATTCTTGTTTAAATTAGGCATTGGTAATGGAATTCTACGTTAACTCTAAAAATCCTTCAAACGGTGAATTAGTTTCAAAACCAACTCGAGCCTTGAACTTTATCCAATGCCTAACCAAAAGATCCAACAGTATCAAGTCACTTGAGATTTGTTCCAACGATAATCTGGATCCTTTAGATTATGAAATCTTTATCGGTTACATAAAAACCAATTCTCCAGAAGTAGAATCCGTTATGGAAGTAGTGCGAAACAAAACCAGGGATACCGTTCCTACTGGATCGAGTATCCAAGTCCCATTGGTAACCATAAACGATGAGATTAGTACTACAGGTTCCGATAATCTGATCCTGGAAGTCTGTGCCCACTATCCTAATGCGCTAAAACCAGGAATTTGTACCCAAGTGAATCTAACAGTCATATTCGAACCACTGAATTACCGATCCAGAAGCTGGATTTTGGAACAACTTGCTCCACTGTATAGAGAGATGTACAGTTTGATCAATCTACACTTGAATCCTGCTGGAAGAGCTGTTGAGCTTGTTGACCCAAATGGTTCTAAGTTGATCGAATGTCCAGCTGGGACCGATCAGTGTAGCGCCGCGAAACTTCACGCATGCGCACTGGAACATTTTTGGAACACACCCACTAGTACAATGACTAAACCCAGAATATTCGACTTCATCTGGTGTATAACCAAAAATAAGAGAATGTTGAGTGTTGAAGATTCTGGTAAGAGCTGCTCCGAATCTTATCTGGACTCGAAGGATTCTTGGAACGTTATCTATGAATGTTACACCAATGGAACTGGTGATGGTATCCTGGCTGATTACATTCAAGAGAGGATTGCGATAGATGAAGATGTGAATCAGTTTTTGGAACCTGTCGTACTGATCAATGGGGTTCGGATTACAGATTTGACAAGTGTTCCAGTTGGAACACAGGTTTGTGCGTTTTATGTAAGTTCACCCTAAATCTATCAAATATTTTGTATCTAATTGTTTCAAATTTCCGATTCCAAAAGGACAATCTCAACAAACCAGACTACTGTTCTAATAGTGATCCCATAGAATCCAACAGAATTCCAATTCGGATATTCTATGAATCTAAAAGTGAACTCTCGAAAAGATTCTTAGGATCTCAGCTTGGCCCCTGGTTTAATACGATCCAGGAGATGGTTAGTATTCAATTATTTCCGTCTGGGAATACAATAGGCTCCAATGATTCTGGAACCTGTGAGGATCAAGGTCAAGGTCAAGACCACTGTGTCTATAACAGACTCCAATCCGTTATCCTGAATCGTTACTCCACTCGAGACGATCAAAACGACTCCATTGATGGAACCTACAGAACAGTACTCTTCCTCAAATGCATATCTGGTCCGCGTTCCAATTGGAACACTAACATCTCCCAAGTATATGAATCCTGTTCAAGAGAAACTCTACCATTCGATGAATGGTCCCAAATTCTACAAACTGCGAATTCCCCAGATGGCGACACTGTCTACAAGGAAGTATTGGATAGCACAAAGCAATTCTTGTTGGATAATCAGATGGAAAGTTTCCCGGAAATTCCTTGGATATCCATAGGAAAGTTGCAAGGAAGCAGGATGGCTGTGGAAGATTTGCTACTGAGTGTATGCAATCAGTATGAGGTAAGTTCAAGTATTCCAATGGATCCTAAAGTTCTAGGATCTTAGGATCCTAGTATCTACAAATCCTAGTATCTAAGAATATAAAAATTTAATTTTTCTAAACACGTGACTCTTACACAGGGACAATCCAAACCACTCGAATGTATCCCTGTAGAAGTCCAAGTCTACTACTCAGCCTACAGTCCTGAATCTAGAAGATTCTTCTTGGATCAACTTGTCCCGGTTTTCCGGAATATGCGTTCCAGAATCCATTTGGAGCTAATTCCGTATGGCGTTGTCATGGATCCCGAGTTGACCCTAGAAGAGGAATGTTCCATAAAGCATCCAAAGATTTGCAAAACAAATCTAGTTCATGTTAGTCAATTTTCTTTGATGAATTTTAACCTTATGATCTTAACCTTCCTGACTTTCGACCCCACACAGGCATGCATCATCTCATACTACCAGAATATTACCGAAACCCAAATTCTATACGACGAACAGAATAGCACACTAACCTTTGTGTACTGCATGCTCAAGAATGTCAACAACTTTGACCTTGAAAATCTGACATTGACCTGTGTCAACGAAACTTTGATCTCGCCCACAGAAGTACTACAAGAATGTTTTTACAAACAAGATAGTACATCAAAATACCTTGAGCGCATGCGCAACCTCACAATTGGCCAATATCATACGACGACCCAATCGCCCTGGATAGTTCTCAATGGACTCAGATCTTCTGAAGCAGAGTTCCACTTGAAAGAATCCATCTGTGACCGAATCCAAGGTGACCAACCGTCGTACTGTCGCAATCCAACAGCCGAAAAGGTCAAAGTTCAATTTCATTACTCATCACACGATACAAACAGCCGAGACTTCATGATTCATCAATTGTATCCAAATTTTCGGCTATTGGAAGAAATCATCGAGTTGGATCCAGTTCCATTTGGAACAACTGATATTATTCCTCATGATGATGATGATGCAAACTATACATTGATCTGTGAGAAAGGAATGAACGAATGCATCGACAATATGATCCATGCCTGTCTTTATGATCGAGTCTATTCTATGGGCACAGAAGTACCAGAAAGAATACGGGAAGATCCAGAATATCAGACTCAAGATTTCGATAGCAAAGTTTTGTTCATTGAGTTTCTCAATTGTTACTTCAGTGATCCAGAATCTAATTCTTTGAACAACGAGAATTCTGCACAATCCTGTATAGAAAGCCTTTTCGGTCCAGACATTTGGTCAAGCGTAAACGAATGTGCACGATCCAGCAACGGAATACAACTTCTACTCAAAATGCAATCCAAGGTTAGCGAACTTCGACCCCAGTTGACCCAACTGCCTTGGACCACCATCAATGGGCTTCACAGCACCGAGATTGTGCACAATCCTGCTCGAATCCTATGTGATACATTCAAGTCACGGGAAAAACCCGAACAATGCACACGAAGCAATGAACCCGAAGTGAAACCCAAACTCGTTGTACATTATGAACCAGGAAATGTTAATTCGAGACAATTCTTTACTTTGGGATTTGATCCAGAGCTGGTGGTCAGCATTGCCGACATTCAGTTGATTCCATTTGATCGTTTCATTTTGAACAATGAGACAAGTGCTAAGTGTTGTAGTGGTCTTGATGATATTTGTCAATATTTGTTGCATGTAAGTAGAAAACTCAAATAACCTATGACCTATTAACACATCGAAATAATTTCCTAGACTTGCATGATCCAACTCTACTACGCCTCAAACCCAATTCCAATCCTACAAACCATTGCGTGCACTTTTGGCACCCTAATCAACGACCCAAATGTAGTCAACAAGTGTGTGAATAAATTTCTCACGCAAGTAGCAAAGGATCCATGGCAGCAGATAATCGATTGTTCCAAAAGCAAAACCCAAAGAACCGAAGTAGTTTCATCGCTTACAATATCTCATGTTCCATGGATTCTAATCAATGGAAAGGTCAACACCCGAGCCGAAGTGGCCCTAACCAATGAACTCTGTTCAGTGTACTATCCTCTAGACAGTCCCGAGTGCTGTGAACCAGAATTGTTGGATGTCAAAATATACTATGAAACATTGAATCCAAAAGTCAATACATTGTTCCTGGAACAACTATCCCAGTACAGTCAATACCTAGACAGATTGGGTCACTTTTCATTTGTACCCTATGGTAGCAGTATCTGGTACAGTAATGGAACATTCAGCTGTATCAAAGGTGAACTTCAATGTGATGCTAACAAGATTCATGTGAGTGTTCCTAGGGATTCATTGATCCATGACCTATTGCCTTTGACCCCGAATCTATGATTCGTTATTTTTGACACCGAATCCATTATTCATAACCCTAAGCATCCAATCCCCTAGGCTTGCATACTATCCCGTACCTGGAACAATCAAAATCCTTCCTGGAACTGGATTCAAAGCCCAAACCGGACCCGATTCGCCCAATTCCTGGAATGTTCAAGCTTTCTGGAACAAAACGATTTCTTAGATCCTGTTCAACATTCTGAGGAATGTACCAAAAATATTTTTGGATCCAGTTTAGACTATTCTGAGATCACCACTTGTTCCACCGGCCCAGAAGGGGACAAACTTTATCAGGAAATGCGTGATCTAACCGGAATTCTGAATCCAAAGTTAACCAGTGCTCCAGTGATTACCATTGGATCTACAAACGAGTCAAACCAGGATTCACTGATCAATCTATTCCAGGCTCTATGCAACTCTTACAGTGTAAGTACGCAAAAAAAAGTTTCTGAAACAAAATCCATAAAATCTAATCCAAACAGACTGTGGAACCCTCCATATGCTCAACCCTTCCAAATTTGAGGGTCAAAGTGGGCGTTTACATCAGTGCCAACACGCATGGGCAGACATATTTCCGTGAACAGATTGCGCCATTCTACCAAGATGTACCCGATAAGTTTATAAGATCTGAAACAAGGCTACAAGATATATTAGATCCTGATTTGACTGCATGGGGTCACACTGTCTATGATCCTGATAACCAGACACCGCCTTTCTTCTGTAATGAAGTCAATGAGTGTTACATTAATCGGTTCTTTGTAAGTGTGAATCCAGAATTGGTAAAATTCGTAGTATCCCTATAATCACTGAATCCACTTCTTCTTAGGCCTGCATCCATAACTACCACGGCAACGAACCACGCGCCTCCCTCAACATAATCCAATTCGCCGTATGCTTCTTCAACATCAACGATTCTTTAACCAATCCCAAACCGGCACTGGACACATGTTTCAATCAAATCTGGATCGCACCAAAAGCCGTCCTGGAACAAATTGAAATTTGTGCAACTGAACAAACTCAACATTCCTTCGATATCTACCTAGCAATGAGAGATAAAACACAAAATAACTATCCAAAATTGCCATCGTGTAAGTAATGGATACAACTAAAGAATCCTGTTTAATTCTGGTCATTGTATTTCTGAATACAGTTCCATCTGTTACAATCAATAACAGATTGGATTCAAAAGCAACTCTGGATCTACTTGGGGCGGTTTGTGGTTATTATAAGGTATGTTGAGTTTATAATCATGCATTCTTGACTGATTCTTTTGTTATTTCTTCGATCCTTCGATCAATTCTTGGATTCATTAATTCTCTAAACAAATTCTTGCTCCACCCCAAGGGCTACGACCTTCCAGCCGAATGTACCCAAACACTCACCTCTCCACCTCCAAACTCAACCACACCAGGCACCAGTACGACCACAGTCCCACCTCAATCCCCACCCTCCAAATTGAATACCGCCAAGATGATTGCCTTCATTGCACTGCTTATTTCGATCCTCATTAGGAGAGTTGTTGAAATGAACTATGCTTAGAACTAAAATGCTTAGAATGTCTGGAAAGTGTTCGAATGGACTATCGAATTTCCAGGACTATAAATGAACCATGCTCAAGCTCGCTTTTAACTATCGCTTGTAAAGCTCTATTAAATGCTTTATTCTAAACTTGTGCATCTCGTCTTGTAACAAGTGTTATAATATAAAATCTCATTTTTTGGTAATAAATAAATAAAATAATAATAATAAAAGTCTTGTACAAACGTAGTACTTTGTTTTTTTTGTTCTTGAACGGGAACCAAATGAAAGCTTATGACTTGAAGAATCATCCTGTGAAAGTTCCATTTGGATCCCAGGTCATAAAATTTACCATAGGAAAACATACGACAATCTTTAAAATGCACTGAAATGTGCTGTGTGTTTTTTACTAAATATTTTGTTTCCTTTGCCAGGATTCAAATGGAACTTTCACAAAATGATTATACAAGTCATAAGCTTTCATTTGATTTGGTGCCCAATTTGTCCATTGGAAGTCTGTTCCAAGGATTACAAAAATGCAACGTGGAGTCGTAGGCAAATTTGAGCATCACTCTTTTATGTTTCTTATAATTGCTGGTTGTTTTTGGAAGTTGCATAATATGTATTCTAGTCTCTAGTGGCTACTCTTCGAAAACATACATGTATGTATAACAAAATATCAACAATGTTACTTCGAAAAACTCAACAAAATATTACAATTGTCTGAAAAATAATCAAAATTCGAATAGATGAATGTTTCGTTCTCTGTGTATGCCAAGAGCGAAACACCGAGTGCACACTGCACTGAACAGTGTGGAGCTGGTAGGTGGATAACAGAAGTGGAGTTCCGGCGCGCGCTTGGCTGTACTGAAAACTGAAGCGCATAATAACCTTTGGAATTTCATAACTCGAGAACCTATGGCCATTAAGTCATGAAAATTCAAATCAACACTATTCGCATTGTCCTAAAGTCAAAGCCGCAAAAAGTCCTGTAATTTTTTTCATTTGAATCTGAGTGTCCGCATACAAACCATCTGGTCGTTAGTCCCACATTTCCTTCATACTCACCTTTATCTTATTGTCCCATACTCTCGTATATTGTTACACTATTGTCTTTAATTTGTATTTATCATGTCCACTGGATTTATCTCTCAAGCTGTGTCTGTATGTCAGCTTACACTAAGTAGGCAGCATCACTTTTTTTTCTCTCTCTCTCTCTCCCTCTCTTGTCACGTCACCATAGGTGAGCTGCTTTTTTGTTTGTTATCGAATAAAGTGGTTCCATATCTCTCTATGTCTCTCTCGCGCTCTTCTTTGGTTAGTTTTGAACTAATTAAGATCGTTTATCTCTCTCCCTCTCACTCTCCCTCTTTCTCTCTCAATTAAAAATTGAACACACACACAAAGTAAAAGTGACAAAAATCGTTAAAATTCAATTTGGCAAAGTTTTTGAGTATATAAGCCCCAATGGAAATTGTCACAAAATCATCTTGCCACCCTTAAAACCACTCTTGGAACTCTTTTAATAATCTTCAAAATGAAGTGCTCCCAGCATCTTGGGCAAGTAGGGGCAGTATTGGTATTATCAATTGCTCTCCAGGTGCTTATTACAACAGCAGAAGATGACGTCACCAAAGAAGACCCATCTCGAATCGTCGGTGGTGCAAATGAGGTGGACTTTAACAGACACAAGTTCATTGTGTCAATTCAGAGCATGGCCCATCTGTGCATGGGTTCGTTCGTGCATAAGAGATTTATTCTAACGGCTGCATCCTGTGTTGCAAAGTAATGTTTTTTATTGGACAAAATTAATCCACTAACTTTAATCCACAATTTTTACAATACACACAGTATTTCTACGAAATTGCTACGAATCCACTATGGCAGTCCGTACAACAATGAAGGAGGATGGTTTCTGGACGTTAACGAGACTATCATCCATCCAGAATTCGATCCCATCACAATGGTCAACGACATTGCCTTACTTCGGCTCGAAACTGCCCCAACCAATACTGTGTTGAGAAGTGGCTCCCTCTCTGTATGACCGCTTGTCAAGTTTATGTGTAGTCATCGTAAAGTCACTACATCGACAGTCACTCAGTGTTCACATAGTCGACCATCACCACGCAGTGACAAAGCACAATTGCTGCTCCCTATAAAAGGACGACAGTCTGCAGCTGTTAATCATCGAGTGTCTCATTGTGTCTACTCAGTTTCTGACGATCAACTTCCATCTGGCTCTACCACACAAGGATCATCATTGGTTTCTTTGTATGGCGCAGTGCCTATTTAGTTCAACCAAACCCTCCTGTACTTTTATTCTTCACCAATAAAGCTTTTAACTTAACACGTTATCAGCACGACGCTACAGGATGGAACTCGCAAGCCTCTTTATTGGTGGACTGATCTCCCTCTGTGCCGTCCTCATGTGGATCGTCTTGAATGGAAAACCGAGCAAAGATACTGAGCGACCGGTACGTGACAACCGGAAGTATCAAGAAAGCGAAATCGTACGCTTGAATGGAACGAACTATTCGAATTGGCAGTATATGCTCCGGTTGGCTCTCAACCGTCTCAGAATTGAACAGGCTATTCAACGTCCTCTCCCCGTGAATTCCGAAGCCAACCAGACGGCTCTAGCCCGAATCACCTGCTCTCTTGATGACCGACATCTCTCCATGGTTCGAGAGATTCTCTCAGCTTACGAAGCCTTCGAGAAGATTAGCAAGGAGTACGTCACCAACGACGTAGTAAAACAGGCCCTCTTGGAACGTGACATACGGGCAATCAAATTGGATGGGTTTACTGAAACAAAGGTCCGTGAATTTAGCCAATCCGTTGGCCAAAAAATTGACGAGTTACGAATGGCTGGTTCTGACTTGACCCATGAAAGGGAGCTGTGCCTCTATGTCGATGGTCTCCCGAGTGAACTGGTTCCTTTCAAGGCTTCCACCTATCAAAATTTGAGTGTTCTCACCAAAGATCAACTGCTCCTGAATCTAATTCGATACTGTGAGATGCTGAACGGTGGTAAATCGTCGGAACAGAGTTTTGTCAGCAAAGGAACAAACGATGGACGCCCTACATTCCGGAAGGAGATGAGACGTTGTCACTACTGTGGTATTCAAGGCCACCTCATTGCCGAGTGTCGAAAAAGGAAAGGTGAAGAACGGACTATGACTGGAGTGAACAAGAAACCCAGTGGCGGTAGTGAAGTTGTCAAGCAAAACTCTGTTTTTAATGCTACTGAGAAAATAAATGATCTTCGCAATTATGTCAGTGAATGGATTGTGGACTCGGGTGCGTCTAGCCACTTTGTAACCTCGGATAGGCATCTAATGAACGCTATTTCGATCAACCAATCAGTAAGCACTGCAAATGATCACCAGTGCAGAATTTATCGACAAGGTGACTTCATTCTGCACACAGGACCAGAAGTAATGCATCTGAAGGATGTCAAATTTGCCCCTGACTTCAGCGCCAACCTTCTCTCAGTGAGCAAGTTGACTAAGGATGGTTTCAAGGTTGAATTCAACATGAAAGAAGCCATTGTGTCTAAACAGGGAAAAGTATATCTCAAGGCATCTCGCAGTGGAAATCTATACTGTTTCAACGAAGTGGAACATGCCTTATTGTCCTCCAAAGTTATTGATTGGCACAGTGTTCTGGCTCACCCAGGAAGAGAGAAGCTGGAAAAACTAAAGAAACTATACAACCTACAATGTGAGCATGATGAACAGTGTGTAACGTGTGCTCGATGCAAGTTGAAACAGCTGCCATATCCTCCTTCAACAACAACAACATCACGGCCACTGGAACTAATTCATTCAGACCTTGGTGTCGTGAATAACCCTCTTGGTTATGATGGATCTCGGTATTTCATGATTCTTGTGGATGACTACACTCGTTATGTGGAATGGTTCACTCTCAAGAGTAAGGCCGAAGCAATCCTGGCATTTCAAGAATACAAAGAAAAGATGGTGAAGCAGTTTCCCATCGGAATTGGTGCACTACGAACAGACAATGGAGGGGAATACACCTCAAATGAATTTGTTGAACTACTGAAAGTGGAAGGAATCTACAGACAGCGAAGTGTACCCTTCTGCCATCAACAGAACGGCATCAGTGAACGAACAATTCAGAAGGTTCAAACTATGGCACGTGCTATGTTGTTCGAAAGTTGTTTACCACTAAAATTCTGGCCTGAAGCAATTCGTACTGCATGCTATATTGCCAACAGACTGCCCCATAGCTCAATCAATAACGAACTACCCTGCAAGCGGATGTTTAACCGAGAACCAGAATTCGAGAAAATGAAAACATTCGGATCGATTGCGTATAGTTGGATCCCTCATGAAAAGAGGAAGAAGTTTGATCCGACTTCCGAAGAACTTATTTTTTGTTGGGTATTCCTTCGACGCAAAGGCATACCGACTACTGGATCCTAGCACTGGAAAGGTCATCAATCAGCGGAATTGTGACATCTGGAACGGTGTGTTCCCAGCCTGCATCAAGTCTATGAAGACATTAAAAGAAGGCGAACAAGAATGTACATGCGAAAGCAATCCACAAACTCGAACACTATTTAACATTGATGAAATTGAAGAAGTGAATGAGACTGAAGGTAGTGGTGCAGGACAAGTCACCAATGGTCCGACCACCGAATCAACTACTGAACCTGACATCACACCAATCTTGGATCTACAAAGACAGCTTCAATCGGTGGAAAACCAAAGAAGAGAAACGGCACTCAACCAGGCGTTGGAGAACTTCGATCAAAGACTTCAACTGCCCGTGACTACAACACCTACGCCAGTGATTCCAACACCAACTACCGAAACTGTAACACCTACTGCAATCATAACAACACCCATTTCCGAGTCACAAGAACAGAAGCAAGACGAAGTACAAGCTCCCGATATTGTTCCTAAAGTCGAACTGAAGAGTGAACCCACTGATCAGACTGAAGTCAAAACTATTACCACACCGACAATTGAATCTACAAAAGAACCCACTGAACCTACTTCAGGAATAGCTACCAACGCGGCTACTGAACCGGTTTCTGTAACTACCGATGAACCACAAGTCCAATCACGCCGAATTCAACCTACAAGAAATTGTGGCCCTCCAGACCGACTTAGTTATACTGCACTAGGTGAACAGGCAAGTTCTGTGATGCAGTATCCAGACTATCAAGCTGCCCTTGTGTCACCAGCCTTTTATTCAGCTGAACATATACATATACCAGCCAACTATGAAGAAGCTATGCAGTCCCCAGAAAGGGAGTATTGGATCCAAGCAATGACCGATGAAATCACATCACTGAATGCACATCATGTTTATCGAATAGTCGAACAAGGACTTGCTGGCGAAAGAAAGCTCATTACCACCAGATGGGTGTATGATGTCAAAAGGAACAGTCTCGGAGCTATCGTCCGATTTAAGGCAAGATTGGTGGCTCGAGGATTTAACCAACAGAAAGGTATCGACTTCGAAGAAACGTTCAGTCCTGTGGTATCCTACACCGCGATCCGTGCCATGATGGTAATTGCAAGTCAACAGAAGTTACTGGTACATCAAATCGATATCAAAACAGCCTTCCTCAACGGGGATCTGGACACGGTGGTGTATGTCAATCCACCTGATGGATTCAAAGACAATGGCATGTTATGGAGAGTAGATAAAGCCATGTATGGACTCAAGCAGGCCCCAAAGTGCTGGAATGAGAAAATGAACTCCACACTTAATAAGCTCGGATTCAAAGCTATTCAATCGGATCCGTGCCTCTATGTGAAACGAGTGGGAAGTGTAAACCTGTTCTTGCTGGTATGGGTAGACGATATTCTGATCTTCACTCACACAGAACAACAAATGACTGAAGTCAAGCAACAATTGAAGGACAAGCTCGAACTAAGGGATCTGGGACAAGTGAATCGTTTCCTTGGAGTCAACTTCACAAGAGACGAACATGGTACATTCTCGCTCTCTCAAGAAATGTACATCAATGATCTACTGAACAGATTCAACCTTGAAGACTCGAGCCGTATCCAGACTCTGCCTCAGTTAGACAAACTTGATCTTAAAGATGGAGAAATCGATAACAATTTGCCGATCAGGAGCCTCATTGGAAGTCTACTCTACATCGCAAACTTAACCAGACCAGATATTGCTGCAGTTGTGAATCTACTCTCTAGACACCTTCATGAACCTACTGCCCTAGTCTGGACATACAGCAAACAAGTATTGGCGTACCTGAAGCATACAAAGAACCTCAGTCTCACTCTGGGAAGTTTTGACGATTCTAATCTGGTCTGTTACGTTGACGCCAACTTCGCAACCATTGGCGACCGAAAATCCCAGTCAGGTGCACTGTTCCAACTAAACGGAAGTTCCATCTCTTGGTTCAGTCGAAAACAGAAAACAGTTAGTCTTTCTACTACTGAAGCAGAATATACGGCAATGGCAATGGCGTGCAAAGAAGTACTTTGGCTTCAACAGCTACTTCATGAACTGAGCTTTCCCGTCCAATTACCAACGACCATCCTAGAAGACAACATACCGGCGATCCAAATCGCAAACTCTCAACGAAGTCTCTCGGACACCAAACATATTGACGTGAAGATGCACTGTATACGAGACTACAGTGCCAAACGCTACATCACCATCAAGCATGTCAGCACACACAATCAACTAGCCGACTGTCTTACTAAATCGTTAAGCAATTCCAAGCATACGAAGCAGATACTTCTGGGACCAGATGGTCAAGCAGTTCGGGAGCAGGGGAGGTGTTGAGAAGTGGCTCCCTCTCTGTATGACCGCTTGTCAAGTTTATGTGTCGTCATCGTAAAGTCACTACATCGACAGTCACTCAGTGTTCACATAGTCGACCATCACCACGCAGTGACAAAGCACAATTGCTGCTCCCTATAAAAGGACGACAGTCTGCAGCTGTTAATCAACAAGTGTCTCATTGTGTCTACTCAGTTTCTGACGATCAACTTCCATCTGGCTCTACCACACAAGGATCATCATTGGTTTCTTTGTATGGCGCAGTGCCTATTTAGTTCAACCAAATCTTTCTGTACTTTTACTCTTCACAAATAAAGCTTTTAACTCAACATACTGATCACTATAACTTGCTTCTTAATTTTGCCACTCCATCCGACCATGTTACCACTAGTACGTATTGCAATGTTACTGGTTTTGGTTTCAGGGGCGAGCTGACCGGTAAGCTGTCTCATCACTGGAGAATGGTCAAACTACGTGGTGTGGAGCACGCAACCTGCAAGCAACACTATGCTGCTGTTGGGCTTAATATCACGGATGGAGCTTTCTGTTTGAGCAATTGGGGTGGTGGTAGAGGCAAAAGTATTTGCCAGGGTGACATCGGGGCTATTGCTTTTACAGAAAGCTATCAACCAAGCAGGACAAGAATTGCTATTGGTCTGGCCTCCTACAGCATTGGCTGCGGACAGCGACCATCGGAGCATCCGAACGTTTTCACCAAAATCGAACCCTACCGCAAATGGATGCAAATTTACATTACTAGGGGTTAATTTGATAATTGGACTATATTTTAACACAATGATCATTGTTATGTGACCAAGATAAATAAATATCCAAAAATGTTTTTTTTCTAAAAATTTTCTTTGTTGAAAATTTCCCACTCTTAGTAAAAATGATTTTGGGCAAAAATATAGCTCTCTAGTAGAAGTAACAGACAAATATCTTAGTGGCAAAATGGCAAAATGGCAAAATGGCAAAATGGCGAATTGGCAATTTGGTCGTTTATATTTTATTATTTATTTATCGTTTATACATTGATAAAAATTTAGTCATAGTTAATTTTATCATATGATAAACTCAAGTTTGATTTATAAGTGAAGGCTCAAGTGACAACAGTTTGCTTTATGAGTAACATCATCTGTCAACTTATTGTTCAGTCTCACTCTCAAATTAATGCACAAAACTTTCGGATCGAATAAGCTCGTCAAGGCTTCGTCCAATTTACTTGGTTCTTTTTCCATAATTCTTAGAAAAAATCAATGAATATTATTCTGCAACCTGACTTTGGAATTTTCCATAAAGTAAAAAAACCGTTCATCTCTAGTGCTCTTGTGCTCTAGTTCACCATCCAATGACGTCCTCCACTGTATCCTACTATCTCAGGTCGTAACGTTTATTTGATTTTTATGACTCCATATGCGACAAGTGCAAACATCAGTATCAAATAAAGGTGTTGAATAAGGCGCCAAATCCCTCTTTTATTTGGTTTGTTTACACAGAACATGCAGACACATGTGCATTAGACATATAAGATAAGTCAATAATATGTTCAAGGTTTGATACTTTGCTTAAGCGCAATACCTGATCTGTTTGAACATATACCATATACACATGTGTGCATGTTCAGTCTACTATTCATATCTGAACTCAAAATGACAATAATAAATCATAATAGTCATTTATGATCACTGATAAACCGTCGAGTCGAGACTTGCTTACTATGGCACCAAACGGAAACTGGCACATTCGAATCAGGATATATATGTGTGAACAATTGGATAATGCTCTACACAATGTAGTACACATATCACTCCAGACAGAGAGAAACACTTTTATTTATAACAATAAAAAGGTGCTGCCCTCCTATGTAGGGGTGCCATAAGACACCGCATACAAATCGATCCGTTAGGATAAGATTCTATAATATTGTATGGTAATCTTAAACATTGTTTGACTATATCCTTGACGGTTGGGCATTCATATGATGATGTGCCATCCTGATTAACGTCGAGAAGACCTTCTCAGCAATATCCACCAACCATACTTTATTGAGGCCAAACTTCTCGAAGATGTCGACCAACCGACGAGAGATAGTACTACGAGAGCCAACCTATAAGCCAAACACCTCGAAATCTGGCCGCCCATATTGAGGAAATCGACCCATAATATCTCTTGTACAATGTACAGGTCCAATAGTTGGCTTCCTTCTCATGTTGCACTGCTTGACCGACATCCTCGTTCGCCGGGTCAAACGCCAGCAAGCCCAGAAAACGATTACTGCTATGTGCATCACTGCAGAACTCGTCATCGAAGCACTCGAAGCCTTTGTCTTCAAGTAAAATTTTGTTACGGCGAACCACCTGGTTATGTCTAGCCATCCGCAAGAACATCAAATAGTGCGTATCGTTTTTTGCATGTTCAAGACAATTTACTATTTGCTATTCATCAAACTCTTCACAAAGCAGTTCACTTGACTATTCACTATTTTTCATATTGTTCACATGTTTTTGTTGTGCTTCATGACTATTCACATTCAATGAATAGTTTTGATTCATAATGCGGTATTTTTGTTTGTCTCAAAAGCAAGTAAGATCCATGTAAGTTGTTCATTGTTTAGCATTTTTTTTCCATTTTTACCATTGTTTTCCAAACAGGTTTGTACCGTGTGTTCAAAAAGTAAAGTAATACTTGGTCGTCAAAAATGTTGGAAAACCGAATGTTGTCAATTTTATTTTTGGTTTTGGTTTTGAGATGTTTGACCCTCGTAATGAACAATAGCAATGATATCCGAATTCCTGGAACACCTACAGGGGTTATACGATATATCAAATATTACTACTTTTGACTTGACTATAATTTTAATTGTTTCTGTGGATTTGA
This sequence comes from Rhizoglyphus robini, assembly GCA_023373905.1. Taxonomy (NCBI): domain Eukaryota; kingdom Metazoa; phylum Arthropoda; class Arachnida; order Sarcoptiformes; family Acaridae; genus Rhizoglyphus; species Rhizoglyphus robini. The sequence continues at coordinate 878,020 of JAKIJQ010000085.1, forward strand.
CACTACTAAAAATTAGTTAAATTTTTGTTTTTGACAAAAAAGTATTTAGTTATCAAATTCAGTCATCAGAAACGTTCCAATTGGAATGAAATTAATTTTATACAAATTAACTTTTAATATAAAAATATTTTTGAATTTTATTTTATTTCAATTGTTTAGATTACTAATTATATATTTTAAAGTTATAATTTTAACACTTCTGTATCATATTTTAAATTTTAAAACTTAAATAAAAAGTTTTAGTAGTTTCAAATCTAAAGAAACAATCTAAATAAGAGTCAAGCCAAAAAGTAGTAATACCAGGAATGCAGGAAAGTTACAACAATTGCTTTCGGGTTTTTCAAAACGAGATTGCATAAACAAAACCAAAGTGTATATAGACGTTCCATAGCTCGTTGGAAAGGTTAAAGTACCTATTTTACGAAAATGTGAAGAAATATTAAGATTCTCTTATCTATATTCAAATCTGGCTCTATCAAAATTCGATTTTTAAAGTGGTCATTTTTTCATGTAAATTTTTGGCTGCCCATAACTTGATGAAGGAGTGTCCAAACTTCATGTTTCGCACCAGAAAATTATTCTACAGATTGTGCTGAACGCGAGGATGTGCTGGATTGCCTTTTTCCGTGGCAATTTGGCCGAGAAATTGCAGTTTTAGTGTCAAAACTCAAATTCAGCGAATCACCCGAAAGTGAAGTTGCGGCTTCTTTCGGTAGATGTCGCCAGTGTTTTTGTTTATGTTTACTGGCAATAACTGCTGATTGATCGTTTTAATTTGATTTGTAATCAATAAATGATTGGCTGCCAAGTGATATTTGGGTTTTATGAGCTGACAAGTGGGATACTGACTATTTCGAGTACCGGGAATCCGATTTTGGTGTCCATTTTGTGATTGGGCGTCAGGGCGCCAGCAGGGGGAGCTTTGAAATTTTGAATTCAATTTTTTTGTGACGCCCTGACGCCCAATTACAAAATTGACTCCAAAATCGGATTCCCGGTACTCGAAATAGTCAGTACACTACTTGTTATCTCATTAATTCCGAATGCTATTCAGCCGGCAATCGTTGATTCATTGAACACAATGAAAAAGCACTAGTCGCACTGCCGAAAGAAGCCGCAACTTCACTTTCGGGTGATTCGGTAGTTTTGATGTTTTTCACTAAAACAACGATTTCTCGGCCAAATCACCACGGAAAAAGGCAATCCAGCACATCCTCGCGTTCAGCACAATCTGTAGAATAATTTTCTGGTGCGAAACATGAAGTTTGGACACTCCTTCATCAAGTTATGGGCAGCCAAAAATTTACATGAAAAAATGACCACTTTAAAAATCGAATTTTGATCGAGCCAGATTTCAATATAGATAAGACAATCGTAATATTTCTATACATTTTCGGAAACTAGGTACTTTAACCTTTCCAACGCGCTATAGAACTCATATGAACCCTTTGTTTTTGTCAGATTAATCGCTTGTTGTCAAACCCGAAAGCAATTGTTGTAACTTTCCTGCCGACCTGGTATTTGATATATCGTATAACCCCTGTAGGTGTTCCAGGAATTCGGATATCATTTCTATTATTCATTACAAGGGTCAAGCATCTCAAAAACAAAACCAAAAAATAAAATTGGCAACATTCGGTTTTCCAACATTTTTTGACGACTAAGTATTACTTTACTTTTTGAACACACGGTATGTTGAGTCTCCCTGATCCCACTGATCCTAATCTAATCCCAAAGTATCCGTGCCAGTTTCCTCAATTGTTTCTTCAAGAATCGCCACCAACTGTCCAGTGTGGAAGATTTGGCAAAGCAGTGTGTACCCACCGAGTACTGGAATTCGCTTAATAGCTGTCTCGGTGGCACCGATTGGCATATCTTTAATGCGGTAGCGTATGAGACAAGTTTGGCAACTGAGCAAATTACTAGTGTGCCCTGCGGGTGCTAAATTTGAAATTTGAACTTATAAAGTGTAATAAGTAAGACCAAGGATTATATCCATGGTCTATAGTTTGAACGTGAGACCACTTGAACTACCACGCTCACACTACCTAACTCTATGACCAAAACCTAATCACACAGGGCACCTAACTTTGTAAAACCTTATCCTACATTTAGTGCAAGCGCGCTGCATCTCTATCGGTCGCACAACCAATCCTAAAGTCAATTGTATTATGCTCTGCTTAATGCTCAATAAAATCAAACTTTACGTCTAAAAAAACCTAACCTACCTAACACCCTAACCAAAACCCAATCCTATACGGCACCTAACCTACCTAACTCCCTAACCAAAACCCAATCCTATACGGCACCTAACCTACCTAACTTCCTAACCAAAACCCAATCCTACACGGCACCTAACCTACCTAACTCCCTAACCAAAACCCAATCCTACACGGCACCTAACCTACCTAACACCCTAACCAAAACCCAATCCTACACGGCACTTACATAAAATCAACTAATTTTCACATTGTTGCACTCATTGTTGGGTACACTGGAAAATGGCTTGACCCTCGAACAGAAGAATGACTTAGGTGAAATTTGAATGGCAGCTAGGCCTAAAACACAACTTTTTGACCTTTTGAGAACAATATGCACAAATTCACATAATTTTAAGAATCTCTGCCAAATTTCATCCAAATCGGTCAAAAAACCTAGGAGGAGTTGCGCCGACAAAAACGGCCAAAAGTCAAGGTTAGGTTAGGTTAGGTTAGGTTTTTTTTTTTAGGTATAAAAAGATTTTATTTAGATCAAGATTTTACAAAAGGTTTTACATTTGTTATGAGAGATTGTAGGTCCACTTGAACCCATGATGAACACAAAGTGTTGCAGATTTAAATTAAAGGTTGTATGATTGTGTGTATGAGTGTATAGGGATGAACAGATTGTTGTGAATGATTGTGAACAAAGTTCGTGTTTGTGATTTCAACATAAAGTTGGCAAACGAGTTTCATATTGCACTGACCCTATTCAATTAACTATATACAAGTATAATACATATGACCTAGCAAATGATTGTCCTATCAAAGTAGTTATGGTACAAGGGAATACTATAGGACTATATATACAAATATTGCACACACCTCTTTTTGGTATTTTATGGTTTTGTCTTTTTTTTTGTTTTTTTTGTTATACTAAGCTATCCTGTCATATATGTACAAAATCTAAATCAAGTCTAGGTCGAATAAGTTCTAATTACTAAAGTTTACCTATTGTCTTCATGTAGAAGACTGTGGACTTCGCGAATCTTGCTCAGGAACACTCGATACGCGCTTGCAGTTTCAGTCAGCTCCATCAGGCATCTGTAGTTCAGTCGGGCTGTCTCAAATGCCTGCTTCATCGGTTGTGAGTAGATTTCGCAGTCGAGCAACACGTGCTTGACTGTTTGAGGTCTTCTTGCTTCGCATCGGCACAGTTTACTTCTCTTGATGTTGAAATCGAACAGGTACGAGAGAAACGCTCCGTGACCACTGAAGAACTGAGTGAGTACAAAGTCTGGGTTGATGTGTTTCGGGAAATAGTTCGCACTGGGAAAGAAGCTCTTGATGGTATCGTTTGCAGTCAACCTGTACAGTTCGTCGAATCTCCCGTTTGTCCACCGCTTAGTCAGACTTTTGACAAACCTCTTGCTGTATACACGGAAAACATGTGTACCATTCGGTTTGCACACTTCGATCGCGGACTTTTTCACTTCATCTCTGAACACTTCATCGTTCTTAGTTGGTCTCCGAAAGGTTAGATTCACACGGAGACGTTTCACTGCTCGAAATATTTCGTTTTCCAACTTGGTTTGACGGTCGTGTTGGTTCTCGATGAATCTCGATGCCTCCATTTCATCGGTGACAATGGTGATTCGATTGGGTCTCAGCAAAGGCGCCTGTTCGATGAACTTCAGTGCTTCGTTCAGTGCGTACTGCGTTCCCTGTCTCCGGTCCACGAAATGGAAAAACAACCATTTGCCAGTCCATGGTCGCACTCCACCAGTCAGCACGTGTACCGCAGAACCCAGTTTCAGGACAGAGTCACCAGTTCCTACCCACACCTTTCGCGCGGAAATGCGAATGATAAAGTGAGCGTCGCTTGGTGGTTCGAGTGGTGGCAGTTCAGTACGGTTCACTTCTTCTTCTTCCTCATGATCACCCGCATCCAGTGCTGCTCGGATTTGTCCAGAGGTGATAGCAGGAGTAGTGTTGGTGGGCACGTCGTCGTCGATGTTGTTGTTGTTGTTTTGCTGCAACTGAAGAAGCACCTGTCGTTGTTGTCTGCGTTTCTTCTTTTTCTTACTTCTGAGTGGTTCGTTGACTGCGCGTTGGATTGTTGTTCGGTCAAAGATTCTCGCCACTTCTGCTGGTGATTCATAGACCATCTTCTCTGGTTTGGGTCTGTCGTCCCTTTGGTCGTTCACTGTAGCGTTCGGAATCAATGCCAGGTTGAGTGGATTGCGAGCATCAGTTGGCCCGAGCATTGTTTCAAAGTCCCACCTCCGTTGATCTATGTACATTTTCACTGGGGGAACTCTTGATAGTGTCTGCGCCACTATGGTCGAAATAGTACGGTAGCCACAGACCACTCCTTTCAATAGATTGTGTTGAAAGCTCTCGAGCTTCTTGAGCTGCTTCGCATCTAGGTAGCAACTCCAAATTTCACAGCCATAGGTGAGCGCAGAACGGATCACCTGTTGGTAGAGCAGCGATCTCCGTTTGCTGTCCAGTCCGAAAGTGTTGCGGCAAAATTTCATATACACCCCCTTTAGAGGCACCAGTTTGGCGATGACATTGTCGATGTGAAGGTCAAATTTGAGTTTTCGATCAAAGGTCACACCGAGAATTTTCACGTGATCCACGAATTTCACCAAGTGTTGGTCCACAGGAATTCCACCTCCGCTGCAGCTGATGATTGTGGAGTTTGAAGGCATGATGCACGTCTTTTGCATATTCAATTCAAGTCCAACACTTTTACACCAATCGTTCACTTCATTGATCAGTTCCTGGCAGCGTTCAATTAGCTGGGCTTCGTCCCTGCCCCACACTCTGGCTGAAATGTCATCTGCGTATGACAGTACGTGTCTTCCCACCGGGCGTTCATTGAGTTTCTTCAGCAGTGGATCGACAGTCACGTTCCATATTGTAGGAGACATTACTGAGCCCTGTGGGCATCCACGAGAGAGATTCTTGCTGGTTCTTGCCCCGCCATAGTTGCACTGCACTTTACGATCCTCAAAGTAGCTCTCCATCATTTTGATCAGCTCGAGTGGGTAGTCACGTTCATGGAAAATTCGCATCAAGTTTGGCCACCAGCAGTGATCGAAGGCTCCTTTGATGTCAAATGAGACGATTGCCGTGCAACGGTGTTCAGTGTTGAAGTTGTCTCCAATCAGGTCCTTCAAGGCGTGAATGGTGGAGCCGCCGCGACGAAAACCGTATTGATTTTCCTGGTTAAGGTTTCGACTGTTGGCGAAATATTCCATTCTATCTTTCAAAACCTTTTCCAGTATCTTCCCAAGGTTTGAAATGAGACTAATTGGGCGATAGGCGTCGATGTCGTTGTAGTTGGCTTTTCCCGGTTTGGGCAGGTAGATTGCGGCTGCCTGTTTCCAGGACTCGGGAAAGTACTGCATTCTGAGACAGGCGTTGAGGATGTTGAGCAAAATGATGCCCACCTCGTCGAACGAGTGCTTGATCATGTTGTTGCTCACACCATCCAGTCCCGGAGTTGTGCCCTTGTCCAGCTGTGAGACAATCTTCTTGAGTTCAGATAGTGAGACTGGGGCAAGTTCATCGTTGTTGTTGGTTTGCTTGGCAGTGCTGATTAGTGGTGCTCCTCTGCCATATCTGGCCCAAGTGTGTCGCATCTCTTCCGTGTACTGGTCAGGATTGTCGTCCGGAAATTTCGCCTCTTCAAGTCTGTTCAACACATCCTGGCGCTGATGTACGTTGTGGCACTTTTCCAAAATCTGCATGCCGATTTTTTGATTGGTGCACATCTCCATCATTCGATAGCAGCCGCCAAAGATGTTGTGTGGATTCTTGGTGTCGGCAATGTATTCCTCAAACGTTTTCTTGGCACTTGCGTTGGTCAAATCGAGAAGTTCCTGATTGAGTCGATTTGCTTCCGCGTAGAAAAAGTTGGACACATTTGGGTCTTGTGCTGCTTCAGCGTTGAGTCGCCATTCCTGCACTCGAAAGTCAAGTTCCTCAATCTCGCCAGTGTAGTACGGAGTTTTGAGTATCGCCCGAGCAGGAGCATTTGGGCGCTTTCTTCGTAAGCACAGGGCTGCGATCAGGAGGAGCAGTTGCACAAGTAATTGGATGCACAAGTCGATTTCTTGTCGTGTGTTGATGTTGCTGGAGCGTTGTCTCAGACTTTCAATCTCTTGTGGATCGTGTTGTTGCAGTTGTTCAGTGTACTCGGACCACTGAAAGTCGGCTGATTCAACATACTGCCAGTTGGACCTGAAGTTGGGCTTTTGTGGAATGCGCCCAACATTCAGGGAGAATTCAATGATGGCGTGTTGACAGTTTGTGTGTATCCAATCGCGATTCCATCCAGAGACAAGATCCATCGCTTCTTCGTTCACTATGGTGAGGTCAATTGCGCTGGCCCCTCCATGCGTGTTACGAAAAGTGATCCCCTTCTTATCTGGATCAGTGTTGAGGATGTGAGTTTGTGTGGCTAGGGAGAAGGCGAGCATTTCTTCACCATAATCGTCAATTCTGCTATCTCCCCAGACTGTGTGTCGAGCGTTAAAGTCTCCAGCAATTATGATTGGTAATTTGCCATAAACTGGGTCATTGAGAAGCTCGTTCAGCAGTTCTAGATCAGCTTGGAGTTCACTCAGGTGGCGACTTGGACGAAAGTACACGTTGACAAGGATGAATGGATTAGCATCAGTACCAAATAGCGCGGTGGTGATGTTCATTCTTGAGTAGTCTGGCAGAAGCTCGAACTTGATGTGATTATTGAGCACTATGATTGCAGTGTCCACGCCGGTGAATCTGGGAGGATCGCCCTGGAATATACCGTCTTTGAATTGTTTGTGCAGCACGGGTTGATTTGCAAATTTGAGGATTTTCTTCTCTTTCTGTGCAATGTGCACGTCTTGAAGTAGAAGCACGTCCGCCTTTTTGCAATTGGCCCGAATTCTGGTTAGTGAGGCGACATTGGAGTTGTTGTCGAGGTTTTGTTGAATGATGTTGAACTGCATGATTGTGTGTGTAGTTGTGTCTTGTGTTGGTTAGATTGGTGAGAGATTGCGGCTTGGCGATTACTCCTGTTCAGTGTAGTAGAGGATGCAACGCTTCAGTGCGGCGATTTTCTTAGAATAGAGGGGACAGGAAGTCTTGTTGGCAGCATGGCCGGTAGAAATGTTTTGTTTGTTGAGGTGATTAAAGTGATCGCAGTGAAAGCATTTGATTTCACTGTTGCAAACATGACTGGATTCACGTTTGAATGTGCATGCACATCTGGAGCAAATTGCATCGGCTCGATCCACGCGTGGATGATGCTGATGGTTGGGGTTGAGATTATCGTGAGATTTAGTGCCGTGTTGATAGGAGAGGCAAATTTGGAACTGTTTCACATTTACTATTTCGCGGACAGTTAAATCTCCGAGGCCAAAGTTTACCACAAAGTTGCATTTCGCCAGTGCTTGGAACATTGATGGAGTGATGCCGATTTGGAAAGATTTGGTGTTCTTGTGTGGCGATTGAACTTCTTTTTTCCAAGTCGCTTTGTGGTTCATCAGCTTCCTGTAGAACCCTTCAAGTGGTTTTCCCTTCCTGGTGAGTTTTTGAATAAGCAACATGTACGGCATGTTGATGGGAACGCCTCCAATTTCGATAGTGGGGAAAACCAGATTGGGGGTCTTTGTAACCAGACTTTCCGAGAGAATTTCGTTCAGAAAGAAGGCTGCCTGAAATTCGGTTCGCGCTGCTTTTGTGAGAAAGTCGATAGCCACACCCACAGAGACCTCTCTGATCTCTTTGATGTTGAAGTTGGGTTCGTTTGCTTCATCATCGTTCTGATCAGCTGTCTGGGTTGAAAAGTTGGCAGTCACCATGTTGTAAATCTCTTTCGGAGAGATTTTACTCGGGTCCTCTGGGTTTGCTTTTTTCTCCACAACGAAAAGAGAGAAGACCAAAGGAGGGATGTCGGGCACATTGCTCCTTTGCACAATCGGCTCCGTTTCGTGGGAGTGGCCTGGGCTATCGGCTGGAATAGGTTGAATAGGTTGCCGGTGTTGTATGTCCAAACGGCGTTCCAACATTCGATTCGCATTTCGTTCAGTCACTTCTGCGTATGTCTTGATAATGATTTGTTCCATGCGATTCAATTGGTTGATCACGTGAGTGTCGTTGAATTGAGAGGAATTCTGGGAAGAGGTGGACATGAGAATGGTTAGGTTAGGTTAGGTTAGGTTTTTTTTTTGAGACGTAAAGTTTGATTTTATTGAGCATTAAGCAAAGCATAATACAAATGACTTTAAAGTTGGTTGTGTGACAGAAAGAGATGCAGTGCGCTTGCACTTAAGAGAACACGCAGTGTTCCAAGGTTTTACAAATGACTTTGAAATGGTTGTGAACATGAACAATGAAAGTGTTTGTTTGAATGACAATAATTGTGCTTGTGTGAATGATTTGACAATAATAATTGAGAAAAGGTATTGCACTTGGCCCTAGGTTAGGTTAGGTTAGGTTAGGTTTTTTTTTTTTTTTTTTTTGATTTGAAATATCTTTTATTGATAATTTGAGTTACAAATGATTTGATTGTATACGGTTGAGTGAGAGAGTTTTGGGGAGAATGTCCCCGGGGACAATGCACTTGCATATATAGAATGAGCCCAAAAATAATGAACTCGGGTTTACAAATTTGAATGTGTCTGATGTGTGTGTTGATACTTGAGAAAACAATGGTTGTGTGTGAAGGTGTGAGTGTACAATGGTTGTTTATGTGTTTTGAATAAACAGTCACAGTGAATTGCACTTTGCCTAACAATTTACAAAGAACTTAGCTATTGATTAAAGTACCTAAAGTGTGTAGTGTGTCAGCTGGGCTAAAAAGAATAATTATGAACTGGACTAGTGGATTTTTAGGTATTTGCATAGTTTTGTATATTTTTTTTTGTTTTTTTTCTAACAGATAAATTCTATTTTCTATATATTAAATCAATGCTAAACTCTATCTATATACATTCATGGAATACCTATTGTCTTCGTGGAGTGTCCAAGGCACTGGGTCGTGTTGATCGCGGATTTGGTCCACCACGGGTACCCCAGGGGGAGTCTTCAAGTTTCACTAGGTTTCGCATGGGGGGTGGCCGATGATCTGGATCCTGGGTCCATGGTCCAACGATGCGGTCCGGTGCAGGTCAATCCTCTGCATTCGTCTGCTGTCTTCGTTCTGGTATTCAAACGGGCCACATGGTACAAGCCACGGTTGCCTCACGCAAGAACACCAAATAAAGTCCACAGAAGTCAGCAGCAGTTGTATTGTCTGGAAACTGGAGGTCGATGGCTTCTGTCTCGGGTCAGGTCTCGGCCGGCTGTGACTGAATTTTCGGGTGTGATGTGTGAATTGAAATTTTGATGAGGGTGATTGGAGTTTTGGTTGAGTTGAGTTTAAGCTGTTGTACCGCTTGACTGTCCCATTTGTTCAGGATAGTAAACGATGCTCCGCTTAAGTGCCTCCAACTTGCGTTTGTACAGTCGGCACGAAGTGGTGTTGGCTGCATGTGCAGTCGAAAACAGTTTGTTCTTCTTTCGATTATACAGGTCACAGTGGTAGCACTTTAGTTCACTAGTGCACGTGTGCCTGGTTCCCTTCTGGTACTTCTCGCTACACTTTGCACATGTACACATGAAAGTCGGTTCCGCCGCATGCTCTTTACTGCTGTGAGCATACGAAAGACAACACTGGCACTGTCGAACGTTGATTGATTCTTTGGCGACGACATCACCCCATCCGAAGTTGACGATGAAGTCATTGTTGACCAATTTCTGGAAGATTCTCGGTGTAGCACTGAAGAGGATTGACTTGCGTCCGTTCGAGTGATGTACCTCTTTCGACCATTTTGTGTTTTCAAGTGGGATTTGTTCGCCGGCCAAAGGTTGATTATTACGGGTGATGGCCGTGACGAGTTGCTCATAGGTCATTCCCAGAGGAACATTGGGAATTTCGATGGTGGGCATTATCGGTGTGGCCAGTTCAGTTGTACAAACTCTTGCCAGTTCACCGTAGAAAAGCAAAGCTTGAAAATCCGTTCGCTTTGAGGATGAAACAAAGTCAATAGCAACGCCCTTTGCAATTGTCCTCGTGCCCGAAATGCCCAGGTCGTCCACAGTTGGGTCAAACGAGCACTGGATCATGTCCAGGATTTCGTTTGGCTTGACCATCGGCTCTTCTTTATTCACGCCATCATCGGTAGTAACCTGTTTCTTCTTGCTCACGACCAAGAGGGTGAAGACAGGCGGTGGTTTCGAGAACGGTCTCTCACCGCTGGTTGATTGTTGAGTCGAAAGGTGGTGGTGTTGTTGAGTGCAGTCACGCCGACATTTCTTCACCTCGTTGACGCCCATGTTGGTGCGAGCAGACTCCGCATAAGTTTTCCTGACCAGACTCTCGATTTTGTCCAGTCTCGCCTCAATTAGATGTGATGGAGTAGACGGAGAAGGAGGAGGAAGAGGAAGAAGAGGGTTATCCACAGTAGCGGGAATAGTTGCAGTTATTCCGTCACCGCGGTCCACCTGTTGATAGTTCTTTTGTACTTCCTTCAGGATAGTTTTTGGATCCCGAGGCTTTTTGTGATGACGCATCGAAGGAGGGGCCAATTCTCCCATGACCAGGTTCATCAGGATATCTTTGGTGTTGAGGGAGGCCTTGACTGCCCGTTCCCTGTGTCTCAGAACAGGGTTGTTGGCCGGCTGTGTGATTTCATTGGAGAAGCCGAGATTCAACTTCACATACTCGTGATTGGCGTAGATGGCTTTGAGCAGTGCAAGTTTACAGTCCTGTATGATTGGGCTGACATCTGCAGAGTAGCGGGCCATCTCCACCAAAGAACTGAGATCGGGATGGTTGAGAAGGTCCTCGTGAGTCACTGTACTTTCCACCAGAGATTTGATTTTGGCGGCAGTCTCCTTCTCCAGCTTCTCCAGGAACTGTAGACGTTTAGTGCTGATGGAGATGAAAGTGTCGGGTTCTTCATCTTCGATACCGTCGATCACATGGAGCGAATCGTCAGTTCTTTTTGCTGCCTTTCTGCCTTTGCCGGAGACGTTGGCAGAGACAGTCAATGAATTGCCGCTGTTAATCACGGAACGTTCAGGGAGAGTGGGAGAGGTGGCTCGTGAATCCCCACCGTCGGTTGCATCGTCATCGAGATTCATCGATTCGGTGCCGCTGAGAATTTGGTGTCCGTCGACGATCAGGTTTGAAGTAGCGTTGATTGTTGATGCAGCACTGGTGGATGGTGCTGGTGAAAGTTGTGATGAACCCGTAGGAACGACTGAGGTTGAGGGGGGAAGAGTAACTTCCGGAGGTTGTGATTGTGGTGGTGGCTCGGTGGATTTAGCCGCCGTTGATTGAGTAGTAGTTGATTTAGATGGTTTGTCAGCTGGATCCTTGGATTTGGCCGCTTTTTGATTTTTGGTGGTTGTTGGTGTGTTTCGGTTTGATGTATAGAATTTGTTTGTACGAGCGATTGAGTTGACCTTCGCCGCCCGGGTGGACTTTGATGCCGAAGCTTGCTCTTCGGTAGGTTCGGGCGGTGGCTCCATGATGATTTGTTTATGGTGGTGTTGGAGTAGTCATTGGTGAGAACTCTGGGCCGCTAGTGCGAGTGAATGAGTTGAAAGTGTAGAGTGAAGGGTAGAAGTGGAGGTGTTGATGGTCAGATGAGAGAGGAGACAGCTGATTGTGTTGTTGACGATGTGATGTGGTGTGATGCTAGTTGGCTATGATGTCGATGAAAGCGTGGTAGTGGTGACGGTGGTTGACATCAACTGCGCTTGCCCAGCCTGATTGTTTTTCTCAAACGCAAAAGGACACACTACCACTAGGGTGGTGGTCGGGGAGGCGGCGGCCCTCGAGAGGGGAAGACGTGGGTGCTATGATGAGGATGGTGGATTCGGTGGAGGCGAGAATCCACCGATCGTAGAGTGCCCAGAGTTGGTGAGAGGCACCCTGGGGCACACGGGCACAGGTGAACGAGTTCAATTAGACGAGACAACAGTTGGATTCGAGAGGAACGGTAATCATTTGGACAGAGGCACAAAATATACTTTTTCTCGTACACAATCGGACAGCCTCGAGAGGTAATGGCACGGACGGACACTCACAGAACCAGAATGTTCTCACGGGACTGTAGTGGGTGGCCACTGCACTGCACCAGGTCACTGTGCCAGTGGTGGACACCTTGGCTCCGGTTAACCAGGAACCAGGCACTCGAGACACACACACACAAAAAGAAGAACACACGCGGCCGTGAGAGCAAGACTGAATAGGTTAGGTTAGGTTAGGTTAGGTTAGGTTAGGTTAGGTTTTTTTTTGAGACGTAAAGTTTGATTTTATTGAGCATTAAGCAAAGCATAATACAAATGACTTTAAAGTTGGTTGTGTGACAGAAAGAGATGCAGTGCGCTTGCACTTAAGTGAACACGCAGTGTTCCAAGGTTTTACAAATGACTTTGAAATGGTAGGTTAGGTTTTTTTTTTTTTTTTTTTTAGGTATAAAAAGATTTTATTTAGATCAAGATTTTACAAAAGGTTTTACATTTGTTATGAGAGATTGTAGGTCCACTTGAACCCATGATGAACACAAAGTGTTGCAGATTTAAATTAAAGGTTGTATGATTGTGTGTATGAGTGTATATGGATGAACAGATTGTTGTGAATGATTGTGAACAAAGTTTGTGTTTGTGATTTCAACATAAAGTTGGCAAACGGGTTTCATATTGCACTGACCCTATTCAATTAGCTATATACAAGTATAATACATATGACCTAGCAAATGATTGTCCTAGCACAGTAGTTATGTTACAAGGGAATACTATGGGACTATATATACAAATATTGCACACACCTCTTTTTGGTATTTTATAGTTTTGTCATTTTTTTTTTTTTTTTTTTGTTTTTTTATGTTATACTAAGCTATCCTTTCATATATGTACAAAATCTAAATCAAGTCTAGGTCGAATAAGTTCTAATTACTAGTGTTTACCTATTGTCTTCATGTAGAAGACTGTGGACTTCGCGAATCTTGCTCAGGAACACTCGATACGCGCTTGCAGTTTCGGTAAGCTCCATCAGGCATCTGTAGTTCAGTCGGGCTGTCTCAAATGCTAGCTTCAAAGGTTGTGAGTAGATTTCGCAGTCGAGCAACACGTGCTTGACTGTTTGAGGTCTTCTTGCTTCGCATCGGCACAGTTTACTTCTCTTGATGTTGAAATCGAACAGGTATGAGAGAAACGCTCCGTGACCACTGAAGAACTGAGTGAGTACAAAGTCCGGGTTGATGTGTTTCGGGAAATAGCTCGCACTGGGAAAGAAGCCTTTGATGGTATCGTTTGCTGTCAATCTGTACAGTTCGTCGAATCTCCCGTTTGTCCATCGCTTAGTCAGACTTTTGACAAACCTCTTGCTGTACACTCGGAAAACATGTGTACCATTCGGTTTGCACACTTCGATCGCGGACTTCTTCACTTCATCTCTGAACACTTCATCGTTCTTAGTAGGTCTCCGAAAGGTTAGATTCACTCGGAGACGTTTCACTGCTCGAAAGATTTCGTTTTCCAACTTGGTTTGACGGTCGTGTTGGTTCTCGATGAATCTCGATGCCTCCATTTCATCGGTGACAATGGTGATTCGATTGGGTCTCAGCAAAGGCGCCTGTTCGATGAACTTGAGTGCTTCGTTCAGTGCGTACTGCGTTCCCTGTCTCCGGTCGACGAAATGGAAAAACAACCACTTGCCAGTCCATGCTCGCACGCCACCAGTCAGCACGTGTACCGCAGAGCCCAGGTTAGGTTAGGTTAGGTTAGGTTAGGTTAGGTTAGGTTAGGTTAGGTTAGGTTAGGTTAGGTTAGGTTAGGTTAGGTTAGGTTAGGTTAGGTTAGGTTAGGTTAGGTTAGGTTAGGTTAGGTTAGGTTAGGTTAGGTTAGGTTAGGTTAGGTTAGGTTAGGTTAGGTTAGGTTAGGTTAGGTTAGGGTTTGGGTTGGGTTGGGTTGGGGTTAGGTTAGGTTAGGTTAGGTTAGGTTAGGTTAGGTTAGGTTAGGTTAGGTTGGGTTGGGTTAGGTTAGGTTAGGTTTGGGTTAGGTTGGGTTAGGTTAGGTTAGGTTAGGGTTAGGTTAGGTTAGGTTAGGTTAGGTTAGGTTAGGTTAGGTTAGGTTAGGTTAGGTTAGGTTAGGTTAGGTTAGGTTAGGTTAGGTTAGGTTAGGGTTAGGTTAGGGTTAGGTTAGGTTAGGTTAGGTTAGGTTAGGTTAGGTT